>JABUQX010032044.1:0-16344 GCA_015478945.1 Trachelipus rathkii
CCCTTCATATTAAGGTACCCAACATCATATATGGTGATTAAATAGGTCGTACACACCCAAAGGGGTCTCCAGCCCCCAAACCTGAAAAATTGACTTAGAACAACGAAACTTGGTATACATCTTTCATAAAAGGTTACCCACATCATATATGCGGTTAAATAGCCGTACACACCCCAAAGGGGGTCTCGGCCCCCAAAACCTGAAATGATTGTAAAAAGAACGACGAAACTTGGTATACATACATCTTTCTTATGAGTAAATTGTCCCAGAAAAATAAATAAATAAAAAAAAACATTTTAAATTTAAAAAAGTTAAAAAAAAAAAAAAAAAGTATTCTTTTTAAGGTTATAACTTTGCAAATTTACGTTTTACATACCTAAAGCAGTTAGATCAGTAAATCAGTAAAATAAAAAACTGTCCTCCATACCCTTCTCTACCCTTCCATTGATCTATTGATTTATTGCATTAAGTAATATATCTATTGATCTATATGATTCAAGTCATATTTTTTGTACTAAACATTGGCATATATTACATACCCTAAACGCAGTAATCAGTAAAATATCGAGTAAATTCATACTACCCTTCTGACCCCATTCCGTGATCTACTGACTATTGATCTATTGTTTATTGATCTATTGATCTATTTGATTCGCTGCTTAAATTTAGTATTTATAGTATTTTAAAAAAAAATATCCTTTTTATGTTTATAACTGTAAAAAATTTGCATTTACATACCCTAAAGCAGAAATCAGTAAACCAGTTAATCAAACTAATACCCTCCTCCTACCCATCCGTGATCATATTGATCTATGAGCTTAGTTGAATCTATAATATGTTTTAAAGTGATATTTTGTCTTCAAACAAAACAAAAGCGTGTTGGGTATGACTTTGTGGGTAATGTTGTATAGTAAAAAAAGAGATCTTGTAGATAATATATAACATACCACAATAAAAAGACAGTAAAAAATCAGTAAATATCAGATAAAGACAGTAAAAGATTAAAGCATTTAGTAGCAATAAACAAAATAAATACTGTGATATTCCATGTCTGCATGCAAGCCACCAATATTGAAACTCAACAAAGAGTAATGAAAATCTGCCATTGTCCTAAAAAACTTCCTTAATATTACCGTTAACACGATTAATATAACCTATGAAAATAAAAGAATTTTAATTAAAACTTAAGTCGAGGTCTTTTGCACTCACTAAAGCAGTAAATCATTAATTCAAACTGCCCTCCAAAACACCTTCCTATCCAACCATAATCTATTGATCTATTGATCTATTGATCTATTGATCCTTCAAGTTCATATTTTTTTCTTCCTAGTATAATAAAATAAGTCTTTGGATAAACAAACGGTTAAAGAACCCCAAGGTTTTTATTTTAAAAAGCATTATTATAACATAAGTGAAGACCTTTTCTTGTTCAATGTTTTGGTGTTATCCTAGAATGGACGTTGGTAAATTTATGTTGCCGTGCTCCTGCTACATGTCTTGTGTCTTGTCCTACGGATGCGGGGAAAACCTTTCTTTATTAAACATGGTTAAAACGAGGTTGAGATTTTGAGCTAGAGCCTGTTAAAATCATTTGTTGCTACAGTGTTTACCAAGAGAAAAATTTAAAGAATAAAAAGATGTGATTCAATTTCACGAAGGTATATAACGATGGGTGTAAAAAGTCTTTGGGAAAAAATATACAGGGTCAGGGCATAAATGTATAATCTCTTGACGATTTGATGCAAAATTTGATTATGAGAAGAATTTATTGCGAAACCTTTACAGTTACTCTCTCATTTAATAACATCACTAGTATTTTTTTTTATAATTAAATATCTTTTCATCAGAATAAAGAGTATTTATTGATGGATGTGTCTTTAAGACACACTTAGTATTTATTTTTGTTTTTGTTGCTAAGAGGTATGAGTCAGGTCAATGTTTGCTACCCAAATGTTCCTTTGTCTACTCAGATCGTTAAAGAGCTTTCCTTAAAGTATATATAAGGGAAGTTGTATCATCTTCCCTCACGGTTATTTTACTTTGTGAGCTTCACCTAAGAACACACACAGAGTGTTACTGTGACGTTACAAAATAATCTTGAGCCCTAACGAGATAGACGGTGATGCGCGATACGCTGAGATACGGCGGATTGCGTTACCTTGAGAAGGCGATTTCTCCTGGTACGGGAACATTGTAGAGCGTGATAACCTTCTTAAAAACGTAAACCTGATCTGTGAGAATCGCAAAAAATACTATATCAATGATAAAATAGCCAGAAGTATGCCTAAATCTTAATTATAAAAAGGAAATGTTCCGGTTTAAGCAGACTCAGAAGGTAAAGCTTACGTCGTCATAGAAATACATTTCATTAAAAAAACTTGCCTAAATTTAAGAAAAACTTAAAAAAATAAAAAGAAGCTATATTACAGAAGGTGGAGGTGTGTTCTTACCTTTACTCTTTTCCGTTATAGCACCTTTAATGATAACCAAGTGGTTCGTACCATGACGGAGAAGGTTGTGGTTTTACCCTACATCGATTATGAGAAGTTGAAATATAATACAAAAACCCTACCTCTACAACAACAACAACAACAACAACAACAACAGATCGGTTATAACCCTTATCAACCATTAATTCAACAGCAGCCTTTGAGTTTATATGATCCGCAAGTTGAACAGATAAATAATTACGAGAAGGGAACTGCATCATATATTAAACTCTGATGTTAACATTCATGAAAAAAGAATCCTATATCAAAATGCTATACAAAAATTAGTAGATCTAAAAGTTTTACTAAATTCACCTAAGGAAGATTCAGCTATAGCACCAGATACTAAGATTGAAGTGAAAGAGAAGATAATTTTAAAACATATACTCAAGGAAAGCTTACAATGAGGAATAAGAAAACGGGTTTAGCGCTATATAGATTTTTAAAAGAATCAGCTACTTGGAATGAACTCGTTTCAAATTCATTATTGACGAGAAACCAAAGCAGGATTCGAATATGTTGACCTTGATATCTGATCTCTCGCGTGATGGAAGAAGGCTCATGTGACAGGATGGAACAGGATCACAAGAACTTCAAACTATTAATTTCCGGTAGAACTTTTATCCAGAATAAACAAAGATTAACGGACCTGGATAAATATTCCAATGTCTTCCGTTAGGGACCAGATGTGAATACCTCTGTGTACTTCTTTGCACGGACAGAATTAAAGAGGATAAGTAGAAGTACATTACGTACAAGTGTAGGTAGGAAGAATAAAAAAAAACCATACTTCGCTTCAAAATGGATTAATGTTCTAATATATATTCAATTTGTACTTTTTATATGATTGTATTGTTGTAATTTAAATTAATGTATATAATCTTTGTATATCTTCGTGTAAACATGTGTTAGTTTCTTTTAAGATTTGGAAATTTAAATTAGTTAAATTTACAATATATAAATATTGTAATTGAAAATAAAATTATATTCATATAGAGACAAATACAGGTTAGAAAATAATCAGACACTAATTCAGATATATAAAAAAATGAATAAATAATTTTTAATATATAAAATGTCAATTGTGAAGTAATAACAATGAGAGGCCATAAGAGAAGCGAAGATATACGATAAATATATACTTATAATGTGAAACAAGAACCATATCACAGTTATAGAGAGGAGAGAACATTTACAAGAGTTACAGCTTCAAGGGTTTACCTCAATAATAAAATAAAAAAGAATTGAAAAATTAATATTACAAAAGAGTAGAGGAAACTAATTTACCCCCTACTACTCCACACTATACGAAAAAAAATTTTCAACACGAAAAACCTGTAAGCCCACCCACTTAGATAATGTTATGGCAACTTGATTGGACTGAAAATGGATAAAACACTATAAAGTTTACAATGAGTATGTGGAGTAATACAATGCATTCCTTTTGATCAATAAAAAGTATTCCAGATACTTATTGTTAAAGGTTTTAAAAGATAAAAAAAATCAAAAGACTGATTATGGCTGCATAGAACAAGTCAGAGAAATTATTAATATGAGGATAACAATATCCTCTATATTGATGTGGACAGATTTAAAGGTTCAGAATTTTAGGTAAGAGTCTCTCCGAAACTAGTACAGAGTATGATTTTATAGCTGCTTTTTTGAGTACGTATAACCACATTTTCAGTTAATAAAGCTGCAATGGGCAAGAGTACAAAGAACTATAAAAGAAAGAATAGCAATAGAATTTCACGAAAATGAATACATGTAAATATATAGATGTACTTAACTGAGCTAAGACTTTTTGCTTATATATCTTTATAATAAAATCATTATCATAGAACACTTAAGGATTACCCCTCAAGATGGAAGGTAAAAGAAATCAAAAACCTTCTGTACCTATCAACACAACGGGAAAAATTAAAGATAACACAGGCATTAAAGTAGGAGATTATGCTTGAGAGTGTCTAGGACAGTTTATGAAAATTTCAGAAAAGGGTACGAAATTACAGGCATGTCCGAGAAAGTTTAAAGTTACAGATACCGTCAGAGATTCCTGAAGTAGATGGGTTAAAATGTATACTCCTATCTTGAGGATTTAGCCATGAGTGAAAAAAAATAAAAAGGGAGTGCGTTTTACGAAATTACAAAGAAAATACAGAAAATACGCTTTGATCCTAAGAGTCACGAGTATAAAATTGAAAAAATATTAGGTTGCATATGTAGGAGAAGGAAAAAATAAACAGTATCTTGTCAAATGGGTAGGTTACCCAGCGAAGTTTAATAGTATATAAAATAGCTGGAGATCGAAACTTAAGAAACATTGGCATAGTTTTACTGGTAACAGGCAGAGTGAAGATCGATTTCTATCTTAACTCTGCCATCATCCTGTCAATACAATGGACGATATATCCGGAAATGAAAATATTAGACTATCTCACACCCAGTTATATGAACCCTATAACTTTTGAAATTCGAGAATATATATGAAGCTGGTTTAAGGGAAATAATTCTCAGAGGCTAAAGGAAGAAATTTAAAGGGCCTTTGATCCTTGCATATGCCTCGAATCTCTTTTGCAGAAATTCTCGCAAATTTCAGTGGAACCATCATACAACACTAATGTAGAAGAAAATAAAGCTGAAGAAAGTTCGGACGAAGATGAGGAACAAGGGATACTTGCTCCCACCTCACTTTCGGACAAAACAAATTTTTGAAGAACGGCGGGGACGGAGAGTTAGAAGGAAAAGATGAATAAGCTACGTCTAATAGAAGAAGAGAATACGATGTAATAGCAGGGCCTTCATCCCAAGAGGACAAAAAACAACCTTCGAAGGTAGGTCCTCATTATTTCGCCAACATATTTTTGTCTCTAGAAAAAGGGAAGAAAGAGACAAGGATCCTAGCGTTAAAGGATCAATACGTTATATACCAACGATGGTAGAGTCGTATGTCTCAAAAAATGACACTGAGAATTCATTACATTTTGTATGCATGCCCTCTAAGATGTTTCAAGATCCAGGTATGGCCTATGTTTAGTCAGATTATTATAGACCCAGCAGTATGTATGGAACACTAAGCCTCTTTGATTAAGAGTAGTTCATTTTCCTAAAGGTCGTAAAGTTATAAGCTTTCTTAATGTCCACTACTTACCGTTGAGTAAGACCCCAACTGTTCAGATTCGTATTTATATAAGGACGTGAAAGGTAATCCATACCCATTCTCACAGTTGGGACAGCAGTGTAAAAAGTACACATAAGAAAGAAGCTCCGCGTTAAATAATATATAATGAAAGAGAAAGTAATCTTCAGGGTTCAAGAATGCAAAGGGATATGCGTTTAGGAAGCAGTTTTTTGCCTTCGTTATTCGTTTTGAGATGCGTGATCCATTGTTAAATCAGGATTTGTAAGAATACATCGCTAAAAAGCGAGCCAGAACGGGATAAACACGGAACCCAGGATAATATATAGAAGTAGTGTCGACCCTCGTAGTGCCTGCTAAAAAACCGTCGACTAGCCGATGTTTCAGATGAAATGCTAGATGATGTTACACGAAAAATAGCGAACCGCGTAAAGTATGACTGGTCAAGGTGAGTAGGGCGTTTAAATTTCTTAAAAAATACATTTTCAGATATATAGGAAAGGTCCCATAAAGAAAAAGTGTATTGATTTGTTCGCTCTCTAATAGCAGTGAAAAGTGGTAACTTTTTTTTTTTACATAAATATATAATAACCGTGCATACTATTTCGTATTTAAGAAATGTTTAAACATAATATCTCCTCATTATACGTCAACCGATGTAGTAGCAAGATTGCATTTCCTCCATCCTCTAGCCCCGACTGTTGATAAGAGTGAATTTGATCTCTTTTCCGTAGAATCCCACACAGATCAGTGTGAGTGAATCCAATTTTATTAGTATTAAATCCCGTGGCACGCGCCAATCACAAATACCAAGTGTTACCTCTCGGAATTCAACATTCCCCGGCATTCTGACAAATCTTGATCCTTCGAATGTGTTTTTAGATCTGAAGACTAAGTTAGTAAACGAAGATGGTTCAAATCTCACAGGTACCGATCACATAGTATCCACTGAAACAAATATTTCCTGTATACAATGTTTCACCCAGGTTGAGAGGTGTTTTTAAATTGAACATCTCTAGGAGCATCAGCTGCAAGTTACCCATACCGAAGTTAAAAGTTGCAAACTCTCTAAAATTATTCAGATGATGATAAACTGTTCCCATTTACAATCACGCGGATACTTACAATTAAAAAGATCAGAAGGAAACACATAGCGGACAAGGGTCAGCTCCTAAATCTAAAAAGAACACTTACGAATATTATGGACGTGTACAGGTGATTATATTCTCAAGGAAGACTTATTCTACCATCAGTGGACACCCGCATCAGGGTTAACTAGATCGTTACTCCTCAATTTGCGGCTTAATGTTTCAAACAAACGCGACAGCCACAACTACCGCCTCCAAACCTATTTTTCAAATTACTGGATGCTTATCTTTATGTCCGTAAAGTGAAATTATCTTCCTTTAAACATATGGAAATCGAGAATTCTCTTTTGACGCATTACAGCAAAATTATCCAACAAGAGGAATGAGACTAAAATTTTTACTAATTTACTCTCCAAAAGAAATAATAAATCGAGAATATTAAGTGAGAGCCTGAACATCAGTCCATGGTTAGCTTACCTCCAGAAAGGTTAAAATAAGGAATTGTCCCTAGAACACATGCTTATTCTGGAAACTATGGGAAGTCTGCCTTACCAATTTACCCATTCGGCCCTTAGAGGTATCAGTTGCATGTGAATGTCACCCCATACGGTCTTGGAGTTATGATGATAGAATTATACGAACGGCTCACATTCTCAATGTCCGCGTCCTTTTTTATATGCCAATACTGTATCTTGCTTAAGCGATAACGGGGCTACAGGTGTTGATCTCAAGGGACTTATGCTGAAAAAAACATTTATATATATATATATTGCCTACCATACAGTTCAAAACAGACTGATCTTTCAGCTTGTAATGCTTTTCATCTCAATATCCTAAGAAAATGGCAGTCATCTACAAGACTTAAGTTCTCAAAATTTGGGGACCAAAGTTTAAGTACTCCCGGATCTTTTTTTAATTGAAAAATGCAAGTGTCGATATAATTAGTAAGGACCGAGAGATGTTAGTAGTAGATTAATATACGAAACATATAATTTTAGGAGTGCTGATGGATGAAGAAGACATATTAAATGCCTTTATAAACGAAAGAAGATTTTTAGGTGTATTCGCCTGTAATAAACTCGGTTCTGTGAAATTGGGAAACCGACTCTGGACTTATCCTTCTCAACTTTTGCTACAATGCGCAAGCGCATTTAGTTTCGCTGCTATGGTCACTGAGTAAGATAAGCCGAAATGCAGTTTTTATCAAGAATAAAAATAATGTTGCGATATTTACCTGACTCTCTTGCATTATTTATTCCTGATTCTATTACATTTCTGTAACATACTTTTTAAAATGAAAATACATGCTTCTAATATTTTAAGAACCTTTTCAATTGCTGAATATGTTTTAATACCGTCTAATGAAATACACAATCCTGATTTTAGATCTAATTTATAGAGGTGTATACTTGTATTTATTTTTTACGTTATATGCGATATTTTTAATAAATAATGTTTCTTTTAATAAAACTTGTTTACAATAATATTGATGCCTAAAAATTATTATATGGAAAACGATTATGAAGTTTGCACTTTAGTTATTAAAATGCTTTAAAATAAAAACTTGTTTGCTTTTCCGTTTTTTATCCAATAGAACTTTAGTTTATTTTATCACAAAGAACATCATTTATATGATCACATGAGTATCACATAAACAATATTTAGAGCAAATAGATTATGGTCTGGATACGTAGATGAGAGATTTGAATATTGTAGTTTACGTTTAACTTATTCACAGCTTTGGCTGTAATGTAAACATGACAAATTTTAATTAATAAAAATCATGACTTGTAAAAAATGCAATAGATCAATAGTATCAATAGTATCACCGCGATATGAATAGGAGGGTGCTGGAGGGTATGTGTTATATTTTACTTCGATTTACTATTTTACTAGAAATATCTAAAAGTATTAACTGATTTAACATGAAAGTTTACTGATTTTACCTGCGATTTAATTTTTAATTGTTAATGAAAAGAACTTTCTTCATCATAATATAATAAGCAATATTTTAAAATCCAAAAAAAACAGTATTAAAATTAGTTATAAATATCCCTAAAAACGTTTCATAATTGCGTTAAAATATTAAAACGAATAATTATTCAAATAGGATACAATTAAGATCAAATGAGTTCACGGTAAAAATCTATTTCTTGCAGGCTTATCGTAGCCGTACATCATTATAGAACACTAAAATTAGGTATGTAAAAAAAGTTTTTTGCTGGAAGAAACGGTAAATATAAGAATAAAAGAATACCTTTAAATAATTAATAAACCAATGACAATGTACAAAAGTTAGATCTTTTGATCATAGTAGATCAATAGTCAATAGATCACTGAGATTCACGGTTTCATAGGGGTAGACAGAGAACCTTTACATTAGTGTGAGTAATAACTGAATTATAGTTATGTCTAAAATGCACAAAGTTTAGAAGATACTCGTAAATCAGGATATGCAGTATGAGTAAGGATGTGTGTCTAATTTCCATCTTAAAATCTTTAAATAGTCATGGTATCACTTTCTGCTTTCATTGAAATTGCATATTAAAAGAAGTAGTAAGTACGAGGATGGAGGGAAGTACTGGAATAGAGGGGTATGAGTAGGACAGAGTTTATATCGTATTACTGATTTACGAATCTGCTCTGGGTATGTAAAAAATGTTAAAAATTTGTGAATTTTAATCAGCATTAATTTTACAAAAAAAAATATTTTTATTTTTTTTCTTTATTTATGTATATTTTTTTGTATAATATTTTTTTTTTATTAATTAATGTGTAATTTATATGATGAGTAACTCTGTAGGATATCATTAGTAATATCTATTAGATTGTTATAACCAGATTGTCGATTGCTGTTCTATTATAAGTATCATGAGATATTGGGGGGCGACGGGAGACACCCTTTGGGGTGTTAATTGTACGGCTATTTAACCCCATAAAGATGATGTGGGTACCTTATATCGATAATTGAAATGTATGACCAGTTTCGAATCGTTCAGTGTAATATTATTCAGGTTGGGGGCTTGGAGAACCCCCCTTTTGTCGGGTATCGACTTATTTAATCTCTGCCATATAAGATTTAATGGATAAGGGACCTAATATAAGGGATAGGTAATACCCAAGATATCGTCGCTGGTGCTTATTTTTAATTGCAATATTTTCTAGGTTATTGGGAGAGGCGAGGAGTATCACCCTTTGGAAAGAGAATAATAAAATTTATTTTTGTATCGGGATTTTAACATACACATACATATTTGAGTTTTGTTTACGTTGTGTTCTATCAACCTATATGAATTAGAAGGGCTTTAGTTTGGTTTACCAAGTTCAGGCCTTCTACGTCAATATGCTCAGGTTTGGGGGCTAGCACCCCCCCCCTTAATGGATGCATGGCCATGATAACCTCGTCTACAACAGAGAAGGTTAAACGTCACGCCGCCTAATTAATGGGTTGAAAGTTGCGATTACAAAAACGTCATTTTAAACACCGGTGTCAAGTTTGCAGAGAGATTACACATTTAATTAAGTTTAGACACTATATCTCAGTATCTTTTTGGTATACATAAAATTGTTGACAATGTGTCGGTGCATTAAAACACGGTTATTTTTTGCTAATGCTGTAGCGGTGAAACTGGAGCTCCGGTGTCAAGGTGACATGGTTTTAAGATGCACTTGCGGTTTACCAAATATTTCAAATGTTTTTGACACCTCTAAACCGGAAATATGCCATAATCAACACATATATCATGGCAATAAAAAGGAATATTCATTTCTTGTGATGAATATCAAACGCCCATCCATATTTATCTTTAGCACGTTCTATATGATGTACTTGCAGTTTATATATATATTTAATTGAAATTATTAATTAAACATTTCATTATTAATCAATTTATTAAATTTCATTTTTAAAAATTTTTTAAAAAGAATTTAAATATAAAATAATTTTATAAATTATTCATTTTTATTGTTTCGAAAAAAAACTACGGTTTTTTTCGTCGGTCGAAGGGCGAAAATTTACTTCCGGTCGGTCGATCGTTTACTTCCGGTTTTACTTCCGGCCTCCAATATAGCTCTTGAACTACTGACATCATTACCATGACGTCACAATTTTGAGAAGACTAACTCTTAGTCTTATATAAACCTTCCCAATAGGATGAATAATTATTTTGGTACAATTAGAAAATCATGTAACAGAATTACCTAACCTTACTAGCCATTGCACTCGGATTCAGGTCAATACACTCTGTTCAACATAAGGATTTTGATTTCGCCAACCCAATAAAGAGGTTAGGAAGGAGGTTAGGATTAATTAGGAATTAGGAACAATGAGGATCAATAGGAACGGGATGAGGAAGGGTGTCGTACATTTCCATATTATGGTCATTGTCTTCGTCAATAGCACGTTGTATACGTGGTAAGAAGCGCATAATTGAAGGTCTGTTAGATAAGTCTAAAGGAAGTCGAGTAGTTAGAGCATTGTTAGGAGTTACAGATATATTAGTAACGGGAGTGGCTCTAGCTTTGTTTATCCTTTTAAAGATGATAAGAAGTATGCAGGACATTGCTATTACTGCAAGTATGATTGAGCTTGAAGCGTATGAAACAGTAGGTAGATATTAGAAGAGAGTTGAATGATGATTCAAGGAGAAGTTAATATAATCCAGCTGATTATCCCATACTATTTTAAGAAGGGACTTTATAAAATAAAGATCGATTGAGTAAATATTGTAAGATTATGAAAACTGAATTCCTGAAGAACATCCGAATAAAATTCTAAATAAGGGAATTTGTAATTTTAAGGAATTTCATAATATGAGATGGATTAATAAAATGATATTGATTTGTGGTCAAAACACATCCTTGATTCAAAACATATATATCAGAAACTGAAAGCGTAGATTTAAATTTAGGATACATGCAATTTAGCTTAGCATCAGTAGGAGTATTAAAAGATATAATGAGTTTAGAATGGGCAGATATAGAATAGGGTTCGCCCTTAGTATGATATTCATGATTTCATTGTACTGGAGTGTCGGAATTTACGTCCATGAATGTATTGTTAGTGTATAAGAAGAGTTCACATGAAGGATATGTAAAATAACTGAGAGGTTGAAACATAGGGCAGATAGAATTGTTCAAGATATGCAAACATTGAGAGAATTGAATCCTTGTCCGGCGTCTCTTTGTCATAACAGGATCTATTTATTAAATAACACGGAACTATTTGCAATTTACAGTAGGATTTATTTAATGTCCAGTAAAACAGTAGGAGTGGAGAAAATGCGCAATCAGTACTCAAATAGATGGGATTTATATAAATCTGGAGCATGCATAACCGAAAAGTGAGAAATGATAGTACCGAATAACCTCGTAGGGAATAGTATCTAGTTATGGTCGTCATGGTCGAAAGATAAGAGAGAGATATTGCGAATCATGATCAGACAATGGCAAAACAATGTTTCAGGGCAGAACGGGGACCGCTAGACTATGGTTTGTATTACAAAGTTTTGGTCGCGCATTTAGATGATCTAGAAGCTCATAATAAAGGGGTTTTAGAGTTAGAAAAAGAGAACTACCGAATACTATCACGAAGATTGCGTCGTTGATTTGGCAAACAGGTAAAGCATCGGAGTGGAGGCATTAAGAAAATATATAATAATGATTAAGTGATAAATTTCTATAGTTTGATTTCCTCGCAAATCATCTACTGAGTTGGTTATAGGGAAAGACTAATGTACAGTATTGAGGATTTCAGGTTGAATGACGGATAATCGGAAGAAATAGGGAATTGATATTAGTTGGATTGCTTTATAGTCACTGACAAGTATCTCTATTAGCGTTTGTTGCATGGATTGATAGCTCTTCATCCATAGCATGTGTCAAAACAGAGAACGTCAGAATATATTACAGGGCCAATGTCTCAGTATCAGCTCGACGGTTCGCGAAAAGAGTTGGACAACGTCTATGATAAGATACCGTGTATACTCCAGGATCAATGATTAGAGAAGATGTAAATTGTTGAGTGTATGAGAGGCATATCTGTAATACAGAATAATCTAAAATTGATAAATAATTATTAGACAAAAGTTATTTTTGATTCTCATAATTCTAATCTAGCAAAGATTTTCCAATTACTAAATATGAAAAAAGTTTGCAGAGTGGAAGACAGGACAAGTCACTGTCGTCCGTTATCCAGGAAACGAGACGAGGACCTAAAATATATCACAAAGGATAATTAAATATATAGAAGATAGTTAGAGCGTTAAATGATTGCCAATTATGAGTGATGTTCATATCTTCTTTATTTGTATCAATGTTGTATATTTTATTCCTGAAGGTAAAGGCAGAAAAGGACGGTCTTGGAGTTTACTTTACGAACAGCATACGATTCTTTTAGTAAATGCTTTAGGTCACGTTTTACTACCGGGAATAAAAAAAGATAGTATTGTCGAAGATCTACTCGCGCATACTCTAAATAATCCAGGAAATAAAATTTCCACGGCTAAATCTGATCAAAATCCATGATTAGTGCCAGGAATATATATAATAAGATAGAGCTTGTTCTATAAAACATTCAAGGTTATTCATCATATGAATAATCGGAATAGTAGTAAGCATATAGATAGCAAAGAGAGCGAAGCAGGAGGGAAATATAGGAGAGTAAAAAACATATAGAGAAGTAACAATCTGCAAAAGAGGTATACATATATTTTGCATAGCTTAATATATCAATTATATATTTAATGATTTTTATTTAAAATTACTACATCTTTAAAGCGAGTATTGCTTATGTTTATAATAAGATTAAATAATTCATAAAGCAAAAATGATTTAAACATAATATTTTGAAAAACTTGTAATTATTTTAATAATTAAATATGAAACATACTAATTTATATGAATGGATAATTTATATAGTGATAAACTGAGACTTAACTATAAGCCATTACTACTAATATATTATTATATATTACTATATATTATATATATATAATACTATTTATATATATATATATTATATTATATATATAGCTATATATATATACACACCAGCATATACTAAAATAGAAATTAATAGTATATGATATATATAATACATACTAACGTATATACTATTAAATTTAGTATAGCTACTATATATCAAGTATATATAGTTATTAGATATTGTTAATATAATGTATTGAGTATATAAGATATATATATAAAAGATCATATAACTATATATATATATATTATTTTAAGACTACTATTTTATATATAATATATAGCTATATATATATATAAGTATTATTATATGATATATGTATCTCTATTATTATAAATATATAATAGTTATCGACTAAGTAGTAATATGATAAGTAGTTAATATTAGCAACGATATATATATATATATATATCTAAAAGGCGATATATAGTATTTTGATAATGTATAGTTAAATATATATATATAAATCTTTCACTCTTACCAAGAAGGATTAAATCTCATTGAGTCAGCACCGCGGCAAAAGCATCTCTTCGTCCAGACGTCACATCTCAAACTGCCTACATTACTATTACTCTTAACGTACGCTCTCAGTGCTGATTATTTGGTATACATCTTTCCATGAGGAGTCCTGCTACGCACCGATTCCGTGCACCACATAATATACTATCTTCGGTCTTACGTCTTAGGTCTTCATGCTCCTGGTGGTCCATTCCGGCATCTTTATCATATTCAGGCATTCTTCTCTGCATTCCATTCTCTCCAATGATGTAGGCCCACATCACATCCAATCTCCACCATGGTAAACATTCATATTTCAGCGTGTACATCTCTTCACGCCCTGATATACATCTCTTCTTAATAGCTTCATTCTTATCTCTGTAGTCTCCTATACTTTCCTAATCATTGTTCTCTAACATCCTCATCTCTGCGTGCTTGTATTCTACTTCTCCTCGTACTTCCTCGTTGTTATCCATGCTTTCCGCTGCCGTACAGGCAGTGTACGAGGATCAGTTATGCACCTGTTAAAATCAGTCGACTTTATTACATCCTCTATTTACCCGAAATAAGATCTTCTGTGGTGATTGTTATCAAATGGTGGTATAGTCGCTTTGAACAACTAATGCCATATTGTTATCCATTCTTCGAGCTGTAATCTCTTTTCCCGACTTCCTTCCCATTCTGTAATAACATTCTACGGGATAATTGAGCAGGTGTATTTACCGCTTCACTACGCTCATCGTCTCTGTATCACCAATCATTCTCATCTCTAGTCCTAACGTTTGCCACTCCGGTTACTGGTAATATATCTGTCTTTGTATGTTCATTTCATAGATCCGCCGCTTCCGTTCTACACTCCGCAACAATCATCCAATCTGTTCGAATTGAACTAATAGACTCTCTCGTTGCTCCGTAATGACATGCCAGACTCGGTCCGGTTAGATGTCATTATGTCCAATTCAAATTACTCACAGATCTTATCGCTATATATCATTTCTTAGTATCACCATACGTCTAAATATAGATAGTAAACAGCAGTGGTGATAAAACACTCCCCTTGTGAGCTCTACTTCTGGGTTTTCAACCTAAAGAAGCCTCATTTATCGATTACATCGGGCTAAAGGTCAACGTGCAGTTTTAAACATTACAGGCTTGCAAATGTCTCTCATACATACTCTTCTAATCGTCCAGTTTCTCTAGATCTATACCCTTCAATCTAATAATTTCCTCTCAGCATGAGCTCTCCAAGCTTTTTTACTTGGCAGTCCATGCAGAATCAGGAGAATGTCCTTTTGCAGAATCGGGATGAAGACTACAAGATCTCGTTGCTATAGTTCCAGGCATGCTTCTCACGAGATCCAATTTCTCAGATGTGTAATATAAGAGGTCCGTCGTTCCTTTCCCCTTCTAGGGTCATTATATTGCTGTATTAAGTCCGTATCTGGATTCTTCATCTCGAGTACTCGGCTATTGACTTTCTCTCTTCACCCTCACTCTCCAAAAGAAAGAGTATGTCTTTCGTATATTTTCGTCAGAGGTCCTACAGTGCAGATACCTCCTAATAATATATTAACCACCTGCTTCCAGATACTCTTATAGATACCTTTATACTGATCGGTATTATTGCATTGCTTTAACCGAGCCGCCGCCTTTCCGGACCATTTGCGCCTTTCTCTTTCCAAAAACTTGTTTCATTAAACTGATTGGAGTTGCTCCCCTTAAGGCTTCTCATCCTCCGCTCCACCACCGAAAACTCCATCAGCCACTCATCTATCTCGCTCGGAGCTGTTAGCCTCTGCTTCATCCTTTTTATAGCCTCTCATATTCTCCACCACGTTAGTCCTTCTACGGCCTTCATCCTCTCTTCTCTCACTTTAAATTGGAAGAATGATGCTGTTTTTCCTACATTTATGCCAGACGTTCAAAATGTTTTGGATGATCTAGAACACACAATACTGGCTCATTATGATATGATAATATCAGAAAATTTTAAATTTTTTATCGTTTTTTAGTTACGTGCTTTATTATGGTTTGTCTTATTAATATGCTTTTTTCTGCCTTCGGCCTGAAGGACTAGATTGTATCCTTGGACCAGAAGACCCTTGTCTCTCTGCTCTTTTATTTCTCTTCCCTTTATAATATATA
>JABUQX010032045.1:7500-10345 GCA_015478945.1 Trachelipus rathkii
TTGATAAATAATAAAAAGCACTTATGTAGACAGTAAGTGCAGAGGACTATGCCCGGTGAGGGAGAATGGTCTAGTGTCACAACGGGGGTGAAGCAAGGGAGCGTGCTGTCTCCAATACTGTTCATTATATACATGGACAGTTGTGGGAGATCGGTGCGGAACAGAGTGGAGGATGAGATGTTTGGATACGCAGATGACTTGGTGTTGTTTGCACAAAATCAAGAGAGACTGCAGAATTTTCTGAAGGTTTAAGATGAGGAGTTGGAGGAGAAGGGTATGAGGATAAACCGAGGGAAGAAAGGTGCAGTTGATCGGAGATGGTGGAGATGTCCTGGAGGTGAGTTTGAGTGGAGAAAGGCTGAGACAAATGGACCAGTTTATATATTTGGAGGTCCACTATGGTGAGGAAAATGACACAATGTTGGAATTAAGTAAGAGATTTGGGAAATTTAATGGAACAACAGCAATGTTGTTCTCATTGTTGAAGAAAAGAGCAATTTCGAGACAAGATTGTGATGTACACAAGTATGCTGAGGCCAATACTGATGTACGGACATGAAGCATGGGCTCTTAATACGAGAGCAAAGAGCAAGGTTGGAGAACCGTGCGAAGATGTCGCGTGTTACGACTAGTGCAGAGGAAGTGACAAGAAGAACAGGAAGAGATATGGAGTGAGGAGGGACGGATTTTAGGCCAATGAGATAGCTTGTGGAGCCTTATGGAATAGAGGACAGCTGCGTGGACGGACATGTTAAGAGGACAGAGAAAAGCAACGAGTGCCCAGAAGATATCTGGAATGGATGCCGGAGGGAAGAAGTGAGGGAAGACCTAAAGTTAGAGGTTGCGATATCGTGAGCTCGAAAATGGTGAAGAGAGAAGGAGCGTTTAGGATGTGAGGCTTTTGAGATGTGGATGGACAGTAAGACGTGGACGAAGTTTCATGCAGGACAGACTGACAGGGCATTGCATCTACAGGAAATTGGTGACAATGGAGAAAGGAAATATATATATATTATATATATATATAATATAGATATATATAGTATATATATATATATATATAACTATAATAATTATATATATTATAATATATATATAGTTTAATATAAATAATATATATACTATATATATATATAATAATTATATAAATATAAATTTAATATATAAACTATATATATATATATAATATATATTATATATATATATATATATATATATATATACTATATATATATATACTATATATATATATATATATAATATATAGTATATATAATATATAATTATATATAATATACCCTTACCTTCTCACCCTTAACCACCTCATCATGGGAAAGGTTATACTGTGTCCAGGTACCTCGCCGACGCCACCGTCTCCAGAAATCTTCATGTTGTTCTGTGTTGAGAGTTATTTAAACAGGAGAGAAAGAAGTGGGGTGTGTCGCCCTCCGGAACCTGGTTACAGTTTTGAAACAAGATGTTTGCAGGGATTTGGTTAAGTTGAATCTGATTTTTGTAGTATTAATAAATAGATGGGGCCGCATAAAAAATTATTCATAAAAAATTATTTGATATTATATAATTAATAGGTATTGTTGTTCTTTTTATGTTTCAATGGGACCTTATTTTAAGCAATAGCTGTCTCGAAAATTAAAAATAAAATTAAAAAGTTAAATACTTGATCTTTATTGTGTCTTACGCTTATGGTTGACATAATGTGTATACATTAATTTATATTCCTTTTATTAATTTAAATTATATATATATATATTAAGGGGTGAGATAGAAGTGGTTTTAAAAACAATTTATTAAAAAAAATTAACATCTTTATTGATTCTTAGAAGAAAATACTTCCCATGTATGAAGCTGTACAAGTTTAAAGAGGTACTTTTCAGAATTTAAAAGTAATGTTGGAAATCAACGCAGCCTCAGAATTCCCGGTTCACCTCGTATATCTTCAACGACCCCACCATTCATTATCCTTTTTATTTTGGAAATTATCCCACCCAACCCCAATTGCGCAGATAATAGGCAGGATATTGCTGAGCAACAATTAGCTCCCGGTAGCTCAGTGGAAGAGCAATTGCCCAACAAAGCGAGAGACCCAGGTTGGTTCGTAACTGGTCGGGTGGGAGATTTAAGTTAATTCTCTAATTAGGCTAGCTACGTCCTACTCAGCTTTAAAAAGTGAGTACACCCTCTCATGAATAAGTTCTTGTGCTTTGGCCACTGTGAAACGGTGATGTAAAAAAAAAATGACTTCGGTCCTTATTTGTATACAAATAATTGGAGAAAAAGAAAACAGTGTCATCTTCCCAAGTGTTTCCAAAAACTTACTTCCTTGACCAATTTATAGACAACAAATCTTCACAGCAGCTAGCAATTTTTTTTGAAAAGTGGAATACGAACTTCAAGCTACTTCACTATCTTTAATATTGTAGGCATTTTCCATTTCTGTTTAAACTTCGTTAGAAGGAGGTATTTTGTTCCCTCTCACTAAAAGACTTCCTTATGAGAAAAAGTGTTCCAAAGGCATCTTGCTATATATAAGGGGTGTGATTCGCCTTTATATAAAGTATCGTTCCACATATCTGGGATGAAATTCAAACTCAATAAGACCACTTTTAATAAAGGTAAGACATTTAAAGTATTTTATCTTTAACAGCTTTCCTGCTTTACCTGACTCTCTCCAATTCTCTCACTAAGCTATCTCGCAATCTTATCCTCGCTGACTTTCTCCAATCTCCGTTCACTGACTCTCTCCGAAATCTCTCTGGCAGTTAGAAATGTCTCACTTTCGTTGTAATAACGCTATTAACAACGAAACATTTCTTTGAACAAACTA
>JABUQX010032046.1:0-15493 GCA_015478945.1 Trachelipus rathkii
AAGAGAGAGAGAGAAGAGAGGAAGCACGAAGAGTAAAAAATTATAGGATCTGGGATATAATATATATATAATATATATATATAATATAATAATATAATATATATATATAATATATATATATATAATATATATATATAATATATATATATATATTATATATATAATATATATTATATATTTGTTTTGTGGCCCACCTTAATTGAAGGGCCACACTGCTTCCAGGAAGCCGGCTGCCTGCCACGTGGGCGGTTGCCACAGGTGAGGAGAGAAGATATAGAAAGTCGGGCGCGGGGGGTCGTCGAGAGCAGAGCAGCCCAGAAGGAGGTGCTCCATTGTGTACTTGGGAATTGTGACATCTTGTGCAAGTGGGGGATACGGGGAGTGCAATTGTTCTGATATATAGTTTATTTATATATATATATAATATATTATATAGTATATATATAGTAGTATATATATATATATAAATATATATACCACAGATAAATATTTGGCTAGGCGAATTCTGGGCATCTTTTCGATAATTTATGATTTGCATTTATCTGATTTAAAATTAGGAGGAGGTGAGAGGGGTGAAAATAAAAGGAAACAGTTAGGGGAATACCTGAATCTAGTTTTTCTTACATATCTTTGGGGGTACTCGTACGGTTCGGAGTCATGAATATATATATATAATTAAATATATACTATATATATATATATAATATATATCATATATATATACTATTATTATATATATATATATATATATATATATATATTATATTATATGGGCTCATGTCCATATATTCCCTGTCCAATGAACTAAAGTCAATTTTTATTCTATAGTTACGTTTGTCGAACAAAAAATGATAGGAACGGCGCGCGCGCTCATGGTGACGAAGAAAGATAAAATTCAACGAAGTGTATATATTATATTGAATTGGATTAATTATTTGAAGAAATTTCGGTAAATGTATATAATAAATATAAGTTTGGTTAGGTTAAGTAAGGTTATGTTACGTTTAAGTAAATTTATTTTAAGTTACGATTAGAGGTAGTAAAGATTTAAAAAATGATTTTTTTTAAATATTTATTTTTTTAAAGGCTTGAAGGCTCTTTATACAATGTCAGATTTATTCTTGGATAAAGTGCAGTTTATTGTTTGATTTTGTCCAAATGATTGTTCGGAAGTCATGCAATCGATAATAGCGATATGGTTATTATGGAATATGGATAATAGACATGATCCATATTATATAAAAATTTTTTATTATATAATTTTTATTATATATATATATATATTATTAATATATATTATATATATATATATATATATATATATATATTATATATAATATATATATGTTATTATATATAATATATATATATATATATATATATATATTATATATATAATATATATAATTTATAATTATATATATATTTATTATATATTAGTATATATATATATAATATATATATATATATATACAGGGTCACGGTTAGAAACGATTGAGCAAAAATGTAATGGAGTTAGTACATAGAGGTGACATGTATTATACTCAGAGGTTGGATAGAGTTCTTCCAATTTTTATTCCTTAGTTCTGTAAATAATCACCTCAAGAAGCTCTATTATTAGCAACACAACGCTGGCAGACGTTCTCAGAAGTGTTGGAACAGCACATTCACAAGTATTATGCGTGGATTACGTTGACTTTCTCAAACAATTCGCGCCCTTAGCTCTGTAGGTGTGAGGCGACCTTTAAACACCTATTCGTTCAGTATATCCCCACAGAAGGAAATCGCAAATGCTCAAATCAGGTGACCGTGCAGGCCACCCTACACCACCCCTCAGAGAAGAGAGACCAGACGTCGGGGAAACATTCTTCACAAAACAGTGAGTAGTGAGTTTCGGGCTGTATGATATTATGCATCTTGTTGGAATCAATATTACCCCCCAACGCCAAATCGTCATCGATCTGTTGCATTTTTTGATGCACGAAAGTGTTCAGCATGGTGACATGAACGTTCGGAATTTACGGCTCGCAGTCACCTCTTCCTCCTCCAAAAGAAGTATGGCCTATAACCACCAAAACCGTGATACGGCACAACTAATACCGAGTTTAGAGGGAATATAGTGGGCCCTTCCTGGATTAACTCGGGAGCGATTTTTTGGCCCTGTAGCTACAAGTGATAACAGTCACCTTATCTCGAACAAATTGACAAAAATGTGCCTTAAGTTAGTAAGGTATGAACCACATTATTACCATTTTTGTCCGAAACAGTCAAATTTGGAAATTTGGAAGTCTGGGCTGTGCAGCAATTGTTATGCGCGCATCACAGATCTACGGCGGAGCGGATTTACATAATATGCCTGTTTGGCTTCAAATTCGCGAAGGCCAACATTATCTAATCTCGAAATGTATCTCTGTGGACAAATGAGACATAATAACTCACAGTAATGACAGAACAATCCACATTCATATCAACAAACTAAATGCCGCACATCGGTCCGATTAATATTCACCAATTTTAGGACACTCCTAAGTAAAAAGACATTGAAAATCA
The DNA here is from genome assembly GCA_015478945.1 of Trachelipus rathkii. Taxonomy (NCBI): domain Eukaryota; kingdom Metazoa; phylum Arthropoda; class Malacostraca; order Isopoda; family Trachelipodidae; genus Trachelipus; species Trachelipus rathkii. Next base: position 2,551 of record JABUQX010032046.1, read on the forward strand.
CTCGTTAAGAGTAGGTTGGGTGTATATATTTATTAATACCATTAGTACGAAACCTCGATTTATCAGTAAAAAGTACAATGTAAAACGTTACGTATAAAGGTAGCGGAGGTTATAACTATAAAGTTGACTCGACTATATATATATGCAGTAGAATCTACGGCTCGTGCCTCTATTACTCGTATCTCACACATTTTTCTTATATATATGATATAGTAAGGGAGTTTAATGAGGGACAGCGTTCATGTAGCCCTTCCTGGTTTAGTTATGACATTCTCCATGCGGGGGGGTATTATGCTATCGGGTACCTAGTTGCGGGTGTACCCGTCCTAAAAAAATTGGCCGCCAGCAGATCGGCTGTAATTTCTGTTAACCTCCGTTCCCGTTAAGTCAAGGTCAATCACGTGGCCGCAACCCCCCTGGGAGTATTAGGCGGTGCCGATCGCACTTACCAGATGTAGACACTCACATAATTGATCTTAAAGGAAACATGCACACGGACTTCTAAATATGTGGGAGTGTTTCGGCAATCTGGGACGTAGAGTGCAATTCGGAGGAGGAGGGATATACGTGTGATTACTTAAGAGCGGGAGGCGGAGCCGAAGTGTCTGTGAAACCGCCGGGGTTCGGTAGTCGGAGTACCAGCGAGTAAAAGCTGCTTTGAAGCGGATAACCCTTTAGAGGGGGTCTTCGGCCACAGAAAGGAGTCACAGAGAAAATTTGGCTCGTGTATTTCTTCAGCTATAAGAGACGAGAGTCGGGAGACCAAGAGCAGCTCGGAGCAGAGTCGTACGCAGCGACCACCGGTGCTCGAGGGCCACTCAGGGCGCGCGGCTAGAATAAATGAGCACATATTCAACTCTCGCCCTCATTATATCAGGCCTGTGCTAATGTTACTCCTCCGATACTAATAATGAATGGTCGGTTAGAACTGGAAAATAGTGTTCGGAGGTGCAACGGCTAAAGGGATGTCTAAATAGCACAAGAGGAATACGTAGGAGCAGAAGTGCGTAAGGAAGGTAGGAAAAGGTAGAAAAAGAGACAGGAAGAAAGGAAGAAGGAGGAGGAAGGAGAACAGGACCGGAGTAAGGGCACATAAGTAGCAGGAGCAGAATGCGTCACAAGACTCCATGCGTCACCGGCACCCCAAGCTGTGCAATCCGGGGCCGCCGACTCTGATAGATGAGAGTTGTAGACTACACACTCTCTCGCCCAATAAATAAGGACTTAATCAGTCGTCATATTTGGTTTTCTGCTATTCGACGACCATCTATAGAACTTTAATGAACTGAATATGATTGTTTATTTACAATGTATTCTAATTAGGATGTCTTGGACAACACCCTCAACAACCCCCATCCCCACCACGGTAATTGAGTATAATCTCACTCAACTTGAAAATTAAAAGAAAGAATAATAATATGTAGCTCAACGGATAGTGCAAATAACAGTGAAAGAAGAAAATAGAGTAGGGAAGGAAGATAATGAGGATAAGTGAAATAAGATAAGTTTCCATATGTGTATCTGAAGAGTAACGTAGGCTCCAGAAGCAATGCCACTTGAGGTACATAGTGACGAGGCCTCTATCAGGTTAGCTCTCGGATTGACTTATATAGTGCAATAGGTCTCGAGCCGAAGGTTAGTAAATATTTGCTTAATAAGTGAGCGTTTTATATGAATGATATCAGGAAAGTTATAGTGTTCTAAAGTATATAGATGGTTAGATCTCGGACTTAATGAAGTTTTTCATAGTTCAGATATATATTATGGGGTGTCTAGGGGACGCGCGCTAAGGAAGGGATTGGAGCCCGCAGATAAAAATTGTAGAAATCACATAGGTGTAGACTATGCAATTGAGAGAGTTGAGGACACACCCCTAATTTAAGCTTTTCTCTTATTATTGGGCACACTACAGATAGAACCTGTGTCATACACCGATACTGCCTTAGTCACGCTCTCAGGATTATTGGATGTTATAAGTGTACTGAGCCTCCAGAAACTTGGAGATAATCTTTGAGACGAATTAAGTTAGATGAAAAGATTGGAATAGGATGAATTAAGCAGGACACGAGAATGTGGGTAGTTACTTATGGTTCACTCTACCTTATTACGTTATTTCTTTCTTTGTGTATAATTATATACCTCAATAATCAGATAAAAAGGAGATTAATTATAATATTATAATAAATATATTTGATTTTTAATAATCCAAATTGATTTAAGACTATTTTTGTATTATGAGTGATTGATTTGAAAACTTTTGTATTTCTTTGAGCTCTCTCAACTATTTATTTGAGATTCTTGATGTAATGGTGAGAGATATAACGATAAAAAAGAATGCCTGTTTACAGACAGCGCGAGAGAGCGAGGAAGAGAGATGAGATTAAACAGGTTAAATCAAACCACCCACCCCACTTCCTTCCCACCCATCCACAGATCTAAATGAGTCATATTTGATCTGGTTGGATCTAGATTGATCGAGTTAGATCTAGTTGGGATACAAGAAGTCATAATTTTTATGGAAAGATGAAAAGATTAGCGAAAAACTTTTATTGATGAATATTGTATAGTATGTATTATTGAGGTTATAAGAAGAGAGAAACTAAAAATTGAAAAAGTATAGATTTGTTTATTGAAGTAGCGTATTTGAGAGAGAGAGAATAATTATAATAATTTATAATTCTTTAATGAAAATTTGGTTTTTACATAGCCTAAAGCCAGTAAATCAGTAAATCAGTAGAATCCATAAACCAGCCAATCCCACCCATATCTCCACCTCACTATGATCTAAGTGTGGGTATATAACTAAGCAAATAACAAAAATAGATTTCTAAAAGTTAAGTAATGAAACCATGTTAGCATGAAAAAAAAAACATTTATACTTTATTGAATGAAATAGTTTAAAAAGGATAGCTATCCAAGGATTCTTATAAATTTAACATCTAATTATATTTTTACTAATGAACTTTAATTTTCTACATTTTTTCTATATTATGTGAGCATGTTTTGAGTTTTAATCGTTTGAACACAAAAACTATTTGACGTATTCTCACTCGCTTCTTATTCTAATAACTTCTTTATAGAAAGCGGGGTAAATCAGTAATATACAATAATATCTACATTAACGATCCCACCTACTTTACTCACCCTCAATCCATGGTTCTTAATTATAATCAAGGTAATATTTTAGATCTTAGTTTTAGACCTTAGATCAAGATTAGATTAGTTTTAGACCTTACACTCTAAATAACTTGTTAAGTTTATGGTGGTGTTATTTCATTTTGTTATTAAATATATATAATTGGGTATAATATTACTTAAATATAATATTTCATTCTATTTTTTTTAATGTTATATATATACTTTATAAAAATTTGGAAATTTTAACACTACATCATATATAATAGTCAGATTATAAATCTCTCTAGATAGGATGATAAGGTAAGGTTATCTGACATTCACACATAAACCTCGCAATTCCTCCACGAAAAGTCGACTACGCGTGAGATCGGGTCAATAGTGTGATATAGCATGTCTTAGATCACAGGGTAGAAAAAATATCGTAATTGATATCTATTGTATCCTTTATTCGTATCTATCAAGATTACATTTTCGTGAGTAAAAACCAATTATGGAAGTAAACAATAACATATAAAATAAAGTTCTTTATATATTACTGAACACCTAAACGATATAATTAATATTGCTACTAATAATAGTTTAGACATAAGTAGTGTAAACATTAATGAAAGTACCTAGACTATATTAATATATAAATATAGTAGCTTGAAACTAAGATATAATAGTGATGTATAAACAAACGATAACAAAAGAACGCTAAATACTTTACTCCCGAATATAAAAATAACATGTCGAAGGTGAATAACATTATAGTAATCACAATAGCATCCGTATCTTTAGCTAGCAAGTAAAATAATATAAAATTAGCATTACCAAAACGTAGCTTATTCACACGTATTTTCAAGACATAATCTCTAACCATATTCATATATTATTTTAATAAACTTTATTACCATATTTCCATAGAGTAATAATTTATATTGAGCATATCTCAAAAATATATGTACAATAAATCGTAAACCGTGACTAGATCGAGTATACTGATCTCTGAGGAGCACACAACGAAGGTATAAGCAATAATAGTATCGTAAGTTGGATTGAAAACTAATGCTTTATAACAGAGATATTCTACTTATTAAAGAGTACTAAAGCATAGCGGAGTAAGTACTGATGACTAAGTAAGGGTTATAATTTATAGCTGTAAACGACAAAAATCCTGAGCGTACCTTAAGCATCAGTAAATATAAATATGCCACAATAGCATAAAGTTCAGCATAGTACTTAAAGACTAGTAACTCAGAAATAAAGATGATATCACTAACATTGAAAACTAATGCTTATAACAGAGTTCAAAATTTCTTTGGGTGATCTGTACAACCTCAATGTGCGATATCTGAAAAGCGTAAATATAGTGCGACTAGTTTATTTTGTGACTATAGTTTCTTATAGTGAAAATACTGTGTTTAATTGTGAGTGTTTAATTTAATTAAGTGTCTTAAAGATAAAACTAGTGAATTCAACTGCGGGCCGGTCTTGCCCCGCGGGTTGTAGTTTGGAGACCCTTGCTCAATAATATAGCTATTACATCTGAGATTTTTCTTCTTAACTCTCCAGTCGTATAAAGCCTCCATTGAGGAGGGCTCGAGAGATACGTCTGTCCACACTTTCTCCAACTCTTTGACCCCATACTTAACCGCCATGCTCAATCTTACATTACTTCACTATATACTGTATATATAATTATAAAGATATTTTAATTCTTATGATTCGCATAAAAGAAAAATGGATTCTCCTAATTTAACAATGGAAGAAAAGTGCTACCAAACTTGAGAAAAGAAATTTAAACTTAAGCTATATTTATTAATAGGTACATGATTGCGGAGCTGCTGCACATTTCCGGCTCCGGCTCCGGCTCTTCATTTTACGTTACCTTTTTTTTGGCTCCAATTTCACAACCATGGTTTGAGATTCTTCATCTGCACCTAATTTATACTGGTTTTCACACAAGAAAAAATTTAATAGAACTAAATCAATAAACAAATTTCATAAATTGGGAAAACCGATTAAAAATAGTAAATAAATACAAACACATCCTATTATAAATAGGTTAGTGAAATCCTAATTATAAAATTACTTCATATAAAGAAAAAGGAAATAAAGAAAGAAAACAATTTATCTCTTTTCAACTTTTCGTGAGCAGCTGAAACAAATTTTGAAACCTCAAAACTTTTTTTTTGATTTTAATTGGAATTTATTGAAAGGAAGTGGCAGAAATTCTAAGAAAACCGTTTTTCTCGCTCTTTCTCTTTTCTATGCTTGCTTTCTTATATATATATATATATATATATATATATATATATATATATATATATATATATATATATATATATATATATATATATATATATATATATATATATATATATAAATATATTATATATATTATATAGTATTATATAATATATATTATTATATATATATATATATATATATATATTAGGGTGGGCAATGGCCGGAGGCGTATCAAATTCCATTGGAGATGGGGAGAACCAGAATCCAAAACCAAATCAAAGGTCGACATGCCCCGATACACGGCGTTTGAAAGTGGGCAAGTAAGTTCGAAAAATAGAAGGAAGTGTGTTCCAGATTTTACCATTGGATTATACGAAAGGATTGAGCATAGAGGTTAAGTCTGGGGTCAGAGAGTTGGACAAAGAAAGGATGAGACTGTTTGGAAAGATGAATTTCAAGAGTTCTCCTCAAAGGAGGAAGTACTCCACTATAAAGTGTTGATTGTAGTAGCGATTTGTATAAGGAATGTAATGCACTTGTTCGACTGCTAGAAAGTGATTGGAGAGAGTTAGTGAGGGGGACTTGCCCAATTGTTGACAAGGAAAGTGGTCATCAGGTCAAATGGTCGACACATCAAAAAAAATGTCAACGTACAGCCCGCCGCAGGGGTTAGGATAGGTTAAGTTAGGTTAGGTTAGGTTAGGTTAGGTTAGGTTAGGTTAAGCTTTGGTGGGTTAGGCTAGGTTAGGTTAGGTTAGAGAGAGAGAGAGAGAGAGAGAGAGAGAGAGAGAGAGAGAGAGAGAGAGAGAGAGAGAGAGAGAGAGAGAGAGAGAGAGAGAGAGAGTTGTGTGGAAGATTATGTCGAGTAGAAAGATTTGGGAACTGAATTTTTGAGACATTGATAACTACCGTCATTTCTTGGCCACAATTAGTGATAAGAATACGAGAAAAATTACGGGTCAGCTGCTCCAATACCAACATCCTGGCATCCATTAGTTGATGCCGAGTTTGTTGATTTCCACCACGCCGGAAGGGGTAATGAAGGATAGGGTCATTGGCATAGGAGTGGATAGGAGACGAAGTGATGGAGAGAGAAAATCATTAATGAAAAGCATAAAAATGATTTGGGGATTGAATAGAACCTTGAGGAACACCACTATTAATAGATTTAATGGATAAACAGTGGCCGGCTACAACAGCAGTAGTAGGATTGCGCTTTAACCCCCTAAAAGTGAAAGTAAATTTGATGTGAATTTGACCTTGAGCGTTGCTTCAAAAAATCGATCCCCGTAAGGGATCGATTTTGAGTCGAAATTGAATCCCGTAATATTTAACAAAAATTTATCCTAACTCTGTCTAATTATCATACTGATTAATAAATATATGCTAACGTAACAAAGTTCTTTACATTAACATAGCAATATTTAATAAAAATTCATCATAACCTTACCTAACTATCATAATCCCCAACGAATAATTGCAATAATACACAAAATTTTTTGGATCCAAACATAACATAAAAAATAAAAACCCCAAAAAAGTTTTTTTTTTATAAAATCCCAAACATAACATTAATTTTATTCTTTGAAATTTAAAAATTATTTTAGTAAAAAGTGTAAATATGTTTCTGATTTTAAAGGCAGTAAATCAATAAATCAGTAAATCAACAAGGTTAGCCCCTAGCACCTCCCACCCACCCTCCCATGATCTATTGATCTATTGATCTATTGACTCAAGTCATATTTAGAGTATCATTTTGGATAAAAATAACATTAAAAAAAGTTCTTTATATACTGACCAACGAATATATGCTAACATAACAAAGTTTTAACATTAATAAAGCTAACATATTATAACCTGAACTAAAAATATAATGTACAACGACAAACCTAACATACCTTACGCACGAATAAACAACCAACATTAGAAAAGATCCATACTTAACAACAGTAAAGTAACTGACATTGCATACAGAACGTAACCTATTCCCACTTTTTCAAACATATCTGCAACATATCATTGTTATTTTTACCTTAACATAGTAATATTTAACAAAAATTTATCATAACTTTACCTAATTATCCTACAGACCAACGAATATATGCTAAGGTAACAAAGTTTTCACGTCAATAAAGCTAACATATTATAACCTGAACTAAGAATATAATATGCAACGACAAACCTACCATACCTCACGTATGAATAATCCGCTAACATTCACAAAGTTCCCTACTTATCAAAGGTAAAGTAGCTAACAAAACATACAAAACTCAATGTATCCCAACTTTTCCAATATATCAGCAACAGCTAAAGCAATATTATCTAACAAAATCCCTTAACAAAGTGACCAATCTATCAAAGATACCAGTATCTTGAACTATGAATTGATACTACCTTCATCAAAGTGTCACTCATATCAAATATAACATCATTTTGAACTATGAATAACGGTAGACCATTAGCAGAATTGTCGGGCTAAACCTAACATTACTCAACAAAAACTTAACATATGCCCCCGTTTCTAATACATCATCACCAGTTAACACAGTAATATCTTACGAAATATCATTTTCTCTAACAAATCAATGTTAATTTCACATTGTCATAGTAATATTTAACAAAACGTAACAGAAATTAAACATAGCCTAACATATCTAACACTTACAATGGGCGAAAATCTACAATAGATACTAACATTTGGACCTATGAATAAGTTCCCAACCTACCCCTCATTAAAAAACTCAACCTATCTCTGCTTTTCAATCATATCATCAGCAACTAAAGCAGTAATTACCTAACAAAATTCCTTAACAAAGTGTCTAGACTTTCAAAGATACCAGCATCTTGAACTATGAATTGATACCATATTCATCAAAGTGTCTTGCATATCAAATATAACATCATTTTGAACTATGAATAAACGTGGACATTAGCAAAATTCTCTGTCAAACATCCCATAAAATACCTATCGATCATACAGATCAACGAATAAACGCTAACATAATATTTCCGGAACTAAAACCATATAGTACCATATCATACCTGACATACATTAAGCGTGAATAAACTGCTGACATTAACAAAGTATAACAATCTCAAGCTTTACTATAGAAAAACTGGTAGGTTTGGCAACCACGAATCATATAGAGGTGATTTGTCAGAACTGTAAGCTTTCAATTATTATTATTTTTATTATTATTTGTAGTAGTAGTATTTAATAATCATAACAAGGTTTTAATAACCGTAAAGCTAACATAATATCATCTAAACTAAGAACATAACATACCTTACGTACGAATAAACAGCTAACATTAACAAAGTACACTGATTAATATCAGTAAAGTAACTACCACAACATCACAAAGCGTAACCTACTCCCTTACACCCTTAAAAAGAAACTAACTATCATACTTACCAAGCGGTAAACGCTTACACCCCCCTTCGGGGTACCCCAAGATGGGTCTTCATGCATCTCTCTGGGGGTGATCTCCATGTAGTGGGGCTCGTCACTGAAAATTGTTCGGTTATGTATAGTAAAGATTGAGATTATGTTGATGAGTGAGCGCATTCGTGAAAGCTTTTGGGGCAAAGTATAGCTATTGATTTTAATCTCAAACTAAACGTTTTAAAATTATTTAATAAATTAAAAGTAAATATAAACAAAATGTAAAAATTATAGGGAAATAGTATTTTGAAGTTATAATTTAAAAACCCCGGACAAAAAAAAAAAATTAAATTAAAGGTTGAACTAAGTCTGCCTTTTAACGCTGCGCAGGCAAATTTTACTGACTTCTACCGAATGCTAACTTATAATTCTTTAATGTTAAAACGTGAAAGAATTTAAGGTGGATGTCGTTTACTTTATGTCTCGAAAATGCAGTTTTATTAAATGAAAATAATATATTATTAGCGTATTTACAAATAAAAGGGATAATTCAAAATAAAAAAAAGTTTTTTGTTTGTCATAAAAAAAGTTTAAGAAAAAGTGTTCAATTATAAGTTGTTATAAGTTGTTAATTATAAATTGTTAAGAATCTACCAAAAACATTTTTTTCGACGCCATTATAAGCACGACAAGTAAAGGTAAATTTTTTTTTGTTCTATTTTTGACCTTTTTTTACGGTACTCGTTACCAAAAAAAATAGTACAGGGTATCTCTATAGAACATAAATAGAATTTTCTAGTTTGCATTTGTTAATTTAGTTGGTTTAAATATATATTATATATATATAATATATTTATTATATATTATAATATATATATATATATATATATATATACTATATTATATATATATATATATTATATATAATATATAATATTAATTTGTAAGGTTTACAGCCGCAGAGTTGTGGGCTCGAGCCGACGGGAACAGGGGGGGGACGTTTTCCATACCCCCCCCCGCCGCTCCGTAGGGGAGGGGCGAGGAACCCCCGCGACACCCAATACTAAAGAGCGGGGGTTCCGGAACCCAGACCCTCCCCGGGGGGGGAAATAGTCCTACCTGTCGTTCCCCGGAAGGCCGAGAGACCACGACTCCTGCAATTCTCTGCGGTTTACCCTTGGGTATTCTTTTAGTTAAAAAAATTTAACTAAAGTAATACTCAAATAATCTATTATATATATATATATATATATATATATATATATATATATATTATATATATATATATATATATATATATATATATATATATAATTAATATATAATATATATATATTAGTATATATATATATATATAATATATATTATATATAACCCACCTAATTAAGAAATCCCTATACTAGAAAGGAAAGTTATATTTAATGGTCCATAGAGATTAGAGATACCCTGTGCTATTTTTCTGGGGGTAACGTGTACCGTTAAAAAGGTCTATAAATAGAACTTTTCTCATATATATATATATATATATATAATATTATATATAATCTATATATATATATATATATATATATATATATATAATATATATTATATATATTATAATATTATATATATAATATATATATTATAATCGTTTAGCAACAGCATCGTACTATGTATAACCAAACTTTGGTATAAATTTTAAGTACCGAGGTATTTTAAAAAAAAAAAAAAAAACTAAGAATCATAATAATACAACGACAAACCTACCATACCTCACGTATGAATAATCGCTAACATTCACAAGTTCCCTACTTAATCAAAGGTAAAGTAGCTAACAAAACATATACAAAACTCAATGTATCCCAACTTTTCCAACATATCAGCAACCGCTTAAAGCAATAAGATATCTAACAAAACCCTTCAACAAAGTGACCAATCTATCAAAGATACCAGTATCTTGAACTATGAATTGATACTGCCTTCTCAAAGTGTCACTCATATCAAATATAACATCATTTTGAACTATGAATAAACGTAGACATTAGCAAAATTGTCGGGCAAACCTAACATTACCCAGAAAAAACTTAACCTAAGCCCACGTTTCTAATAAATCATGCACCAGTTAAAACAGTAATTCTTACGAAACTTATTCATTTCTCTTAACAAAAATCATGTTACTTTCACATTGTCATAGTAATATTTAACAAAACGTAACCGAAATTAAAACAAGCCTAAACATATCTTAAACTTACAGGGGCGAAATCTACAATAGATTACTAACATTTGGACCTAATGAATAGTTTCCCAACCTAACCCTCATACAGAACAGCAAACCAACCTATGACCTATCCCTGCTTTTCAAACATATCACCCGCAGCTAAAGCAGTATTATCTAACAAAATTCATTAACAAAGTGACCAAACTATCAAAGATACCAGCATCTTGAACTATGAATTGATACTATATTCATCAAAGTGTTCACGCCTATAGAATATAACATCATTTTGAACTATGAATAAACGTGGAAATTGCAAAATTCTCTGTCAACATCATAAAATAACCTTTCGATCATACAGATCAACGAATAAACGCTAACATAATATTTCCGGAACTAAAAACATATAGTACCATAACATACCTGACATACATTAAGCGTGAATAACTGCTGACATTAACAAAGTATAACTCTCAAGCTTTACTATAGAAAAAACTGGTAGGTTTGGCAACCGCGAATCATATAGAGGTGATTTGTCAGAACTGTAAGCTTTCAATTATTATTATTTTTATTATTATTTGTAGTAGTAGTATTTAATAATCATAACAAGGTTAAATAACCGTAAAGCTAACATAATATCATCTAAACTAAGAACATAACATACCTTACGTACGAATAAACAGTCAACATTAACAAAGTACACTGATTAATATCAGTAAAGTAACTACCACAACATCACAAAGCGTAACCTACTCCCTTACACCCTTAAAAAGAAACTAACTATCATACTTACCAAGCGGTAAACGCTTACACCCCCCTTCGGGGTACCCCAAGATGGGTCTTCATGCATCTCTCTGGGGGTGATCTCCATGTAGTGGGGCTCGTCACTGAAAATTGTTCGGTTATGTATAGTAAAGATTGAGATTATGTTGATGAGTGAGCGCATTCGTGAAAGCTTTTGGGGCAAAGTATAGCTATTGACCTTTTTATCTAAAGTAAATTTTTTATTTTAATTTATTATAAATGAAAGTAAATATAAAAAGTAATGTAAAAATTATAGGGAAATAGTATTTTGAAGTTATAATTCGAAAATATAGTGAACTAAGGTCTTGCTTTACGCTGCGCAAGGAAATTTTTACTGACTTTACCGAATGCTAACTTATAATTCTTTTAAAGTTAACGTGAAAGATCTTTGAGTAGGATGTCGTTAATTTATGTCTCGAAAATGTAGTTTTATTAAATGAAAATAATATATTATTAGCGTATTTACAAATAAAAGGGATAATTCAAAATAAAAAAAGTGTCATAAAAATAAGTTTAAGAAAAAGTGTTCAATTATAAGTTGTTAAATAGTTGTTAATTATAAATTGTTACGAATCTGCCAAAAACAGTTTTTCGACGCCATAGCCATAGCACGACAAGTAAAGGTAATTTTTTTTGTCTATTTATTGACCTTTTTTTTACGGTACTCGTTACCCAAAAAAAATAGTACAGGGTATCTCTATGGAACATAAATAGATTTTCTAGTTTAGGCATTTGTTAATTTAGGTTGGTTTATATATATAATATATATATATATATAATATATATATTATATATATATATATATATATATATATCTATATATTATATATATAATAATATATAATTATATATAATATATATTTATATATATATATATTATTTGTAAAGTGTATACACGCACAAGTATGGGGCTGAGCACGACGACGCGGGGTTCGGGACGCGGGAACAAGGGGGTTTGCGGGACGCTTTTCCCCATTATCCCCTATTCCCCAACCCCGTAGGGAGCGGCGCCGTGAGGAACCCGGGAATGGGCGGACGCGCGTCCTTGCCGACATACCCAATACTAAAGAGCGGGGCGAATATCGGAAGACCGCTCACACCTCCCCGCAGGCGGGTGAATTATAGTCCCTTTATTATAGTATTCCCTGTGGTTCGTGTCGCCTCGGATGGCGGGGTTCCGCTACACG
>JABUQX010032047.1:5000-10000 GCA_015478945.1 Trachelipus rathkii
TTCGCGAACCCGTCGTCCTGTGACGCAATCCGACACCAAACGTCCTGAGCTTTGGGAAGCGAAAATTGGGTATTGTACCATGGGAACCATGGTTCCGGGCATATCGTTTCACTTCTGGTTTACTGAATATTCTGACGGGACAACCACGTACCTGTGCTTTCTCAACCTCCTTACTCCCCAGATTTGGCTCCAGTTAGTTTCTATCTTTTTCCTCGCATGAAGGACCTGTTAAAATGGTGACGATTTCAGCCAGCAGAAGAAATTCAAAGGGCAACGACTTGTGAGTTGAAAGAGGTAACAAAAGATGGCTTATAACTATGCTTCGAGCAGTGGTAAGAGCGCTGGCAAAAGTGTTTGACAGCCGAGGTAAGGTACTTTGAAGGTGGTATTGAGTAATATGTTGTATCAGATACGATAATAAAGTTTAGTTAACTCATATATATAAAGAGGATGTTCTCCCTTTTTTCCCATCACAGCTCTTTGGGCACCCAGTACTTTTTCCCGCATGGGTCTTCAGTCCACCTCACACTTCTTCATCGTGGATGACGGTACAGAAGAAAAACCGGTCTTTTTGTACGCCTATGACCGGACCGTCAATTAAAGGGGACCCGAACCTTGAGCTAACCGGTGAGGAGGCTGTCCTGCACTTTGGAGTTTAATCTAGGGCTCTAGAGTGAAGTTATTTAGGTTCTTAGCTGTACAATGTGAAAAACCGGCGTAGAGTTCCGGGAGGATCCTCTCAGGCCACATCCATAGCCTACCTTACGGGGTAGGCGTCCTCTAAGTTGGGTGGGTATATGACCTGTGACCTGTTTTGGGGAGGACTACCCTTCCTTATAAAATATACACCTTTCCAGCCCATCCTGTTTTTTATTCATATTTCATTTAGTTTATTGTGATAACTGCTCATCCATGGAGAAGAAGTCTGTGGTTTAATTTTTTTTAATAAAACTGGATCTTCAATAAAAAACGTTATTAAACCAAGGCGTGCACCACAACTGCCCTCTATCGGGTTTCCAACCTGACCCCACCTCAGTTCTCCTACTCCTAGGCCAGTTGTTTCCTTTTTATTTCCTTCTACTACACTTGAAGGTCCTATGCATAACTTCAGCAATTCGTCGTCTGGTATGCCCTTGACACCTCCAGGTGTCCAAACGGTTGGGGCAAATCCCGAAAAGGCTCCCCTTGCCATAGTAGGTTCTAATTGTTTACTCCAGATGGCTGCTCCCCTATCTGAGGAATACCAGCTGACACATCATTCTCGATATATTATTATTTATGAGATTCACTACTTCCAAAGCTCTTACTGAGCAAAGAACCATTATTCTTAGCGATGTGCTTGAAAAAGCTTTAGAAGTTGGGTCCCTTCTCGTTCAAGCTACTACCCGGAATCATAGTTCCATCTTGTCATCCTTAACGTTTCTCGAAACGTTTATAGATTTCCCCCTCGTCGAGACGCCGGTTACCCCAAATCCTCGTTTACTACTGACCTTTAGTACCCATTTTCTACCATCTAAAGGTCGAAAATAGGGTTACAGCTACAGTGTCCGTACGTTTACTTCCCCGACCAGACATTGTTTATAATGCAAGCCAGTTTGGTCATCCCGAAAATACTGTAGGAGACCGCATGACATATGCTCAGTCTGAGGAGAAGAATTTCACATTCACTGTAAAAACACATCACATCGCAAAAACTTCGGAGGGACCAAAAACAATGCCTCTTCCTTAAAATGTTCCGTCATACCTGTTTGAAACACAATTAATTGGAATTATGCCCATACAAAAAATTGAAACAGGAGAATGCCATTACACCAACTCAAAGACAAATATCCCACAAGACATAGGTAATCTTATGCTACAATTGCAGCAGCCCCCTTGCCTCATCGTGTTAATCCACCAACACAACTCCACTCCAGTAGCACTCATCCCCCCAAATTCTAGCGAAACTTCAAGCAGTTGCTGTAACTGCCCGGCAGGGTTGTGGAGTCGTAATCGGAGTTGGCAGTTTTGAAGAGAGTGGAGTCGGAGTCGGTAATTTGAAGAGGGTGGAGTCGGAGTCAGTAATGTTCAAGAGGTCGGAGTTGGAGTCGGTAACTTTCAAGATAGTTGGATTCAGAAAATTTTGAACTGACAAAGCTGTGAATTGTGACTCTGTGAGTGACTTCAATCACTTCATGTAAGTTCATTGACTTGCAACTGCCCCTTCGACTTCCACATCACAAAAATGCAATTGCAAACTTCGAAGTTTTTTTTAACCTGCACCTTATGTATTCAAATTTGGATTTATATTTCTAATAAATTCTACCTTCCAACTTTATACTATTATATTTAAGATTTTGAAGAAATAAAAAGACTCGATGGTACCAAGAGAAATTTCCCTCTTTGACAATGATATTCTACTAGCTTCTTTTTTTTTTTTTTTTTTTTTTTTATATTTTTCCCCCCCCCTCGCGGGTGAGCCCTTTTTAAGGGGGGGGTTGCCACCACCTCAGACATTCATCAACTAACGCAAACTACGCAGATGAGCA
The DNA here is from genome assembly GCA_015478945.1 of Trachelipus rathkii. Classification (NCBI taxonomy): domain Eukaryota; kingdom Metazoa; phylum Arthropoda; class Malacostraca; order Isopoda; family Trachelipodidae; genus Trachelipus; species Trachelipus rathkii. The sequence continues at coordinate 7,529 of JABUQX010032047.1, forward strand.
CAGACGCAGGCTTTAAAGTGAGAGAGATTAAACTCAACAGGAAACACAGTTTTCTGTTTTATGTTTATCCTATTACAGGGTAAAGATTAACTGATGATCAACAACAAAAACCTAAATCCAAACTTTGCAACGTGGTCATTGGTATTAAAGGGTTGCAAGAAGTTCAAGAAGAAAAAGATACATCTGGACATATTGTAAGTGATGAAACTATAGCTAGCCGCATTACTACCTTTTCAAGTTATTCTTCAAAAAGCTCAGAAGATGAGTATGAAAGCTTTTAGTTATTGAAGAGCTCAGTCGAAAGCGTCGACTGATTCAAGAAAAAGGTCAAGGTCCTTCCTCATCCTTATACACAATATTTCATAACTTTAAACAAAGTTTCTTTGCTGCACTGAAAGTTAAAAAAATTGATATAACTTCGAAGCTTAAATTAGAAGAAGCCATTGAAAAGTATCCAGACATTGTCCAAGAAGCTTCAATTACTGTGACTGCTCTACCTCCATCGCAAGTTAGCGTTGAACTGCTTTTTTTCTGCTTATCACTTTATAAAATCAGACCTAAAAGGAAAATTGAAGGTGGACCTGAATGATGCTATATTGTTGCCGTAAGCGGCCTTCTATCTTTCGGCAAAAATGTATGAATCGTATGGGTACATGGAATGTCGAGGAATAAATGTTGAGAAGAGGAGAGAGGTGATGGATGTATTAAGAAAGGGAAATTTGATTTGCTTGCTGTTACTGAAACAAAGATGAAAGGAAACGATGGAAAATGAGTGGTGTGGTGTGAAATGTGTTTGTGTTGGTGTGGAAAGGAATGAGAGGGGGATAGAAGGATTTGCAATTCTGCTGGCAGTAAACTTGTGGTTAGAAAGCTATTGGTAGATATTTGTGTGTGTGAGTACTAAGATTTTCTAAAGGTAAATTTAAGTTTTAAAGATCAAAATTTGTGTGGTTGCGAACATATGGCCATCTGAGGGGTAATACTGAAGAGAGTGCGATTTTCTGGGATAATCTGAATTGATGTTTTGGATGGGGTGAGTAGGAGATTCAGTTCATTTGCCTCATATCTGCCCACCAAGGATTCTTTTTTACAGTTGTCCACCACCACTCACGGGCAGAGCCCTATTCAAGGAAGGGGTGACGCTCAAAAGTTCACCTTCTAGTGGCAAATTACGCATATCAGAACAGACGCAGGCATTAAAGTGAGGAGATTAAATTCAGCAGGAAATACAGAGGTGAAGAGAACTCCACAGAACAGAGGAGGTGGGAAAGAAGGAAGCACCACACGGAAACTAGCCTGGAGTTACCAATGTCAGCACAAAACTCCGTGCGCAAATACAGCACCCTTGTGCTCCCGAGGGCGTCGTAAAGGTGTGGTACGCGAGTTGATAAGTTCCCTCGATACCTTGCCGCTGCCTATAACCTGATAGGATAGAGATAAAAAGCACCAAAATCGAGCAGCAAAAAATAGAGGGTCAAGTGAACTGGAAAGTATAGAACAGTTTATAAGCATTTTGCCTTTGACTCGACCCTGTCCAAAAGCCGGGTGAACCAAGAGCCCCCCTCCAGAAAAATATGAGAGCAGTACTCCTTACATGGGCGGATGAGACCCTTGTATAACTGGAGCAGCTGAGAAGAGAAAAAAGTCTCGCAGTCTAAGCAGAACTTTCCAGTTTCTTTGAGGGCCGCCCAGCACCGTTGTGATGTTTATATTGTTTAAGATATTTTTTATTTTATGTTAAGGCCAAGGATGTTTTATTTTGTCAACAGGAGAGACCGAGAGAACGTCGAAGAGATAAGGGAAATTAGTGTTTTGGAGAAGGAGATTTGTAGAAGTTTGGGTTTTTAAAGAACTAAATTTCACAAAGTTGAGAGACGACCCCATCAGGAAATTCTATCCAGATCAGCGAAAAATAGAATCGAAAAGATTAAGACGATGAAGGAAAATTCTAGGAGTAATAGAGGGAGCAAAATTGATATGAGTTGAAGAATGAAGGGTCCGAGTCATCGCATATGAGTGGATAGAGTTAGAGTGCAGGTGAAAGGATCATTAATGAAAAGTGGAATAAAGTAGGAGATAGGAAAGACCTTGAGAAACACCACTATTGAACAGAAAAAGAAGAAAGAAGTCGCCCCATCAACAACAGCCGAACATTGAGCGATTTGAAAGAAAGCAGACATAAGTAAGCAAAGAGAAGGAGGAAAGCCCAAAGGATGGAGGGAGCTTGGAGAGCAGGGACGCGTGCCATACTGGTCAATGTTTTGATATGTCAAGCGCCACCAGCAAGTCTCCCCGTAGGTTCCTAGAGCGAAAAAACCTAAATCGGTTAGATAGGAAAGTATAATCGCCCAGTTAGACCTCGAGCAACCGAAAGCCCGTACTGGCGATTGAATGAGGTTTCCAGATTATCTAAAGAAGTGAGAGTTGAGAAGGGTTTCAAAGATCTTAGATAGAATACAAGTGAGACTATAG
>JABUQX010032047.1:15000-30000 GCA_015478945.1 Trachelipus rathkii
TTCATTTCTCCTTTCAAATTGTCTTTTATGATATTTATAATATATATGAGCTAGGACCCAGTCATGGAGTTGATTAGTGAACCCAGTGTGGCCGCTTCCTTGTGGGCCGTAGTGGGTACTGCACATGAAGTTCAAAAAAATTAATATATATATATATATATATATATATATATATATTATATAATATATATATATTATATATATATATATATATATATATATATATATATATATATATAATATATATATAATATATCCATATATATATATATATATATATATACTATATATATATATATATCACTGTCTTATTGCAAATTATATCAGAGGGTCTTAATCCTTTTACGATTTTAACGTTTGAATCTTCTTTTAATTAACTAGAAGTCGGCAAAAATATCTTTTTATAAAGAAAAACAAAATATAAAGCCTAAAAGTCATAAAACAAAGTAGCGGTATGACGCCATTATCTTTTTAGTGGTGCGAATGCTCAGTTGTGAATTAATAATAAAAACCCTGTTTTTATTTAAATTCTAATAGGTTGATCTTAAGAATATGTATTAGCATTTCTTAACCCAAATATAGATCTGGAATATATCTTAAACTAATGAAGATTTCACTTACCTGAAGCTTTCAGGGGGATTTTAAATTTTTTAAGGCCCCTCTCAGAAGAAGAAGCATGAAGAACAGCAATGAGGGTCACGCTTAAAATGTTATACCAAGTTGTAAGAAGAAGGAGAAATGAAGATTTCTGAAAAAATAAAATAAAACGGTAACCTTTAGATTAACATCATATGTAATGTGGGATGGTATAAAAAATACAGATGAAAAACAAATAAAGAGAAAGTAAAGCAAGAATTATAAAAACTGTTTATGTAATAATATTTTGTAAAATCACTGGTGTAAGACATTAAACCTTTTTTTTTGGGGGGGGGGGGGATATGAATTCCTTCTAAGCAGCATTCAGAGAATTTGTAAGTGGAAAAATAAAACAACATTCCTTTTTGTTTTGAAAAAAAAAAAAGTTTTTTGAAAAAAAGTTTACCAAAAAAAAGTCGATTTTTATTGGAAATTTTGATTTGTTTTACAAAGTAAAATTATTTTGCTAGTCTATACTGTTTTTTTATTAATTTATTTAGAGATTTCTGTTACTAATAAGGCCCTTTCGAGAATAGTCTTGAACCTTTGACACCATTACACCATTTCAAAAAACTTATTTTCCATTCATGAGTATCAACTTTAGAAATTCAGAACAAATTAACAAGCTTTGATAATCATATACAAATAATATATGATGCTTAGGAATCATCATGATCAACACTGGAGTCCTCAAAGATTTGTCCGCTCAAGGCACTAGTGACATTTCATTTCATCATGTGGTTATATTTGAGAGGAAGAAGGTCAGAAAGCAGAAAGCTTTCAAGATTCTTTCTTCCCTCAGGGACTTAACAGTTGAATTTGATTTTCTTTTATGGAAGAAGTTTTACAAAGTGAGCATGTAAAATGAATACTTAAAAGACTTAGCACCTAACCGTTGCAGATCAATCTCATGAGTGATTACACTCTGAATACGACCTAACAGAGTGCAGATCAAAGATTATTTGGTATCATTAGATTCTGACTAACTGGCTGACTGGCTGACAAATATATTTTTCCTTGCATGCTCTTTACCTCGCTTTTTCCTATTTTTGTCGTATTCACTATCTTATTTCCCAAGAATTTCATTTTGATGTCATTACTACATTTTGCACAATCCAGTACATGTTACTTCTTTCTTGTCTCATTATTTGCAACCTCATAGAAGAATTTGCAAACCCATTCTTTTTTAACTAGTTTTGCCGCAGTATATAATGTTCGAACAAGGATGACCCTTAGGATTCTTTCTTCCAAGCATATTCACTTAGTCACTCATTCAGTAAGTAAATAACAAATACAAAACCTAAAATTAGTAGCAATTTATTATGTCCTGTTTCATGTAAGATAAAAGGTTCAACTTTGACCTTCCCTTCCTGCTGAAAACGTGCGCTCCATTTAGCCGAAATAAAGGGCCCTCTCGATCTCGCCCCTATATCGCTTTAACCCTGTTATTCCTAAGATTTTCGAATCAATCTTAAGCAGGAGATTTAAAATCTCAATTTCTTTTTATAAACGTTGATAGTTTAGTATAGGCTTTCATAAGAAACGATCTACTGATGAATCTTTCTTTTCATTCTGTTCTCCTCTGCCCTTCGGCATTTCGGTGAATCTTTTTGTTGTGGGCGCTAGACATATCGAAGCGCTTCGGATAGACGTCTGGCCAGAAGGATTATTTCTAACTTTCCTCTTTCGTCATCTATCATCCTCTCCTGTGACTTTCTCTCTGATTTGCTTTCAGGTCGTTCTATAGCAGCTGTTAGACGACCATCGTTTTCATCCTTTAAATTGTAAATAATGGTTGTTCGTAGGGTTTGTCATACTGCCACTCTTTTCCGCTTTTTCATTAATGACCCTCTCCTATTATTCTTCACCTATCACTACTACGCTAACATCACCTTCAATCTTACTCCTTTTCATTTTGGAAGCGTCCCTCCAACACAATTAGCTTGAGCTAAAGGACAGCTTGAGAGACTAACTTCTGATCTTTCTCAAATTTAAATTAGGGCATTGAGAAAACTCCTTCATCTTCGTACTAGACATAATCTTCCCAAACTATAACACCTGTTTTATAAATCATCAATAAAAAAGAGAAATAAAAAACACGGGCAATCAACCTTCGTCTGTCAAATATTCTTTGGATGTTTCTTTATCTCATCTTAATTGGAAGAACACAATTACTCTCTTTCTAAATAAGCTTCTAAGAAAATGGAATCTTCTGAGAATTATTTCAAAGCCACCTTAATTGCTTGCTCTTTATAGTTTATAGGGGGTGACGTTCGCCCCCATATAGAGTATACCTCAAACATCTTGTGAGTTCCACTAGCACAGCTCTCTTTCAAAAGGTGAAGTCTTGGGCTTTTCGACTTATCAAATCTCTCCATGCTCTCACTCACTCTTTCCAGTCTCTTCACCCGTCAACTGCCCTGAGTCACATCTTTAATTCTACTATTGCTATTACAATGACATTGCTCTTCCTGAATTCTCCGGTGTATGCCTCCTCCATTGAGAAATGCTCGTGGCGACACAGCTTTTATCACAGTCCTAATTGTTTCTCTGTCCCACCTGTCGACCCAGACTAAACTCCTATGCTAATCTTACAACATGTACTCCACTGGTAAAGCCTGGAACATACTTCATTTATCTATTTTCCCAGCTACCTTTGGGTTAAGGTGAACAATGGTGTATCGAAGCATGTCAACCTTTAAACTGGCTCTGACTTGGGGAACTTCTCTCAACGCCGGGTGGTAATTTTTGGCATTTTCCCACCCGGAGACATTATATATATTATATATATATATATATATATATATATATATTTATATATTTTAATATATTATAAACTTAAATGTTATATATACATCACTTTTATATATATAATATATATATATATATATATATATATATATATATATATATATTATATATATATATATTATATATATTAATTAGGGTGTTTTCATTAAATACTACAACTTAGAAGTCATTTTATTTTTGGATCATGTCTACTAACCGTGAGTGAGTTTTATCCATATCGATTGCATGGATCAGAACACATTTTTATTTTGATAAAAGTCAAAATAAAACTGTATCGTAATAAAAGAGCTTCACACCTTTAAAGATATTAAAAAAACAAGTTTAAATCTATGTATCCTAACGTAACTTAACTTAACCTTACTTAACCTAACCAAACTTATATAGTGTATAATTTACTTCACTTTCCATTGTTTCAATAAAAAAATTCACAACTAAACATGCTGTAATCAAGTTATATAATGAAATAAGAAAAAATTCAAAATTTTTTCGTATGCGCGCTGTTGTCATTTTGTTCGATAGCGTAAATCATGAAAAAATATTGACTTCGGCTACAGTAGTCACAGATAATAGACATGAGCCTTATTTTTTTACAGTAAAATTCTACGGTATTTTAAAAGTACAAATTTTAGGTTGTTTTTTTTTTTTTTTTTAAAGTTATTATACTCGTAGCTTTCTCACTTTAGGTCAATTTTTCTTTTTTCGTAGCGATTTATATACTACATGTTGGTCGCATTTTATATCTGAGTTTTAATCAAAGTTAATACTGTTTACTAGAATGGGGAAAGGTTATTGTGAGTGTGAGCTTATTTTTACATTGCTTAAAATTTATGATATTTAATTAATTTTAGCACTTAAACTTTTAAATTTAGGTTTTAATGTTGAAACAATTTTATCTCTTATTTCACGTTTTATTTTTGTATGTTTGTTTTTGTGATTGTGTTTGTTAAATGGCAGATTTGCGCAGGTGTTGGCTTTCTATTGACTTTACCAACTTCGGTGGCTTACATCTAACTCTTAATCCGTGGAATACCACCTCTCTAGCTCTAATCCTAAATTTTTTTGCTTTTGTCTGAGACCCAGATAGCTAAAAATTCATCCTCTAACTCGTTTAACATATCGAGCTATACCTTATTTCATAATTTCCGTCTGAATGTGGCAGTACGTGTCTTTAACACGTCTCGAAAATCTGGAATCCTCTTTTCTCCAACTATTTCTTGAACACTTTTTGACTTTGTTTCTCCACTAATCTTTCTCTCTATAAATATGTCCGCTTCGCTCCTATTGGTAAGTCTGACCACAACCCTGTATCTCTTAATTTAAATAATTTCTCCCACCAGCTCCATCCTGTTATATGCGTATCTCCTGGCACTTTAATCGGGTCAATTGGGTGTGCTTTGCGTCGCTTCTACGCTAACTATAACTTGAGTGACTGTTTTGACTCTGGAGACGTTTCAACTTCTGCCTATAAGGTGGGAGTTGTACAATCGTTGATGGAATGGCAGGTTCATTCATTTTCGACTAAATCTTTTCTTTCCCAAAATCCGGTTCGATGCGTGCTTGTTCCAGGACATTCAGGTTGGAGATGATGTGTATCGAGAGTTGAAAAATTCCCGTTTTCCTATCACTCTCTCTAAGTTCCATTCAGCTGAGAATCATTGCAGGGATATTATTCGAAGAGCAAATCTGACTTTCATAAACGAAAGTGTGCTGACGCTCTTGTTCCCTAATAGACAAATCTTCTGGCCTCTGGCCAAAAAAAATCTCTAGCAACTTTTGTGAATCTGTCATTTTCTTATTCGCTCTCATGGTTCTCTTGCTAATACTCCAACTGAAAAGTCCAACTTCCTTGGCATTCTGTTTTCCTCAAATTCAACCCTGGGCTACTCTGGCAAACTTCTTTTTCCTCTCTTCTCCTGTCAGGTATCTATGTCTTTTCCTGGATTACATTTGATCGGGTGCATAGGCTCCTGAATTTATGAACGTTTACGAAGGTGGGATCCGGATAGCGTTCTCCCCGATTTTGAAGGAGTGTGCTCTGAGCTTTCGTTCAATTTTATTCTCTCTAACCTCAAAACTACACTTTCCCAGTTTGGAATAGCGCCCATCTGTCCAACCTATTGTGAATGAAAAGGTAGCCGCCTGGTCTTTTAACTATCGTCGTTATTAACTCTGACTTGTATTCTATCCTAAGATTTGAAACCCTTCTCAACCTCATTTCCTAGATCATTTGTAATCTCATTCCCTTCGTTTCCGATAGCCAGAATGACTTTCGGCGCTGGAGGTCTACTGGTGATATACTTTCCTATTTAAACCTTTTAGGTTGTTCGCCTTAACGACTTTGGGAAACCTTGTGGTGGTGTGTGTGGTGGTTTTTGACATCTCTAAGGCATTGACGGGTATGGCAAGCATCACGGCCATTCCAAGCTTCCTATCCTTTGGTTTCTCTCTTTTCTTCAATAGCTCTCAATATCGGCTGTTATTGATGGGTCGATTTTTCTTCCTCCCATTTAATAGTGGGTTCTCCAAGGTTTGTCTTATCTCCTACTCTATCCTACTTTTCAATTAAGGATAAAACAGCTGCTCACTAACTCTACCAATCATATGCCGATTATTAGACCTTGAATCTTAAATTCATTTTCAAATCTGTTCCCTCTTTTTGGAATTCTAAATTGCCTCCAGTCATTAAAATCTTTCCGTTTCTATCTCACTGATCTGGAATAGAATTTCCCAGTGAGGGGTCTCAAATTGTGAAATTCAATTCTATAAGCAACCCACCTTCTACAGATCTCTATCTCTTAGAACATCTAGCTATCCCTCTCTCTCGATGGATACCTCGTCTTCTTCCGTTTGACAATAGTAAACATCGTTTGGCCTTAACATAGGCAAAGAATGGTTGCTAGGGTGTCTCCAAAGAAGTAGAAATTCTGTTCAAGTGTGAAACTTTTTTTTCCCTCCTCACAGTTACTCCAACAATGCAACAGTCTCATCTGCACTTATTGGAATTACCGCTCTCATATATGGGTGGAGGGGGGGGGGGCTCTTGGTTTCACCAAGGCTTTTAGAGTCGAGTCAAAGGCCAAGAAGCATATAATAAACTGTTTTGTACTTCCAATTTAATTGATCCTCTTATCTTTCCACGCGATTGCTTGGAGCTCTCTCTTTTATTTATAGATACCACAGAGCAGTGCTCAAGGAATTGACCACTCGCGTACCACACTTTACGACTCGCTTGTATCCACAAGGGGTGCTCTGTTCCTGCAACTTGAGTCTTTATGGTGAGTCTTACATCAGTAACTCAGGATTCAACTACTTGTTTGGTGCTTCTCTATTCTTTATCCCCCCAGCACGGACCCGGCGGGAGGAGGCAGATGATTTTTTATTCTTTTCTCAAGGAGGTATTTAATAGAAATCGTCTCTCTTCTAAACAGCATGTTGTCTCTGAGGAAACTCTCTGCCTTGAGCTGCGCTTCCGCTCTTGAAATTTAAGTCTCTTTTCTCTTAAGGCACAATTTCGTCGATATGAGGCATTGCAGAATCAATCGCAGGCCTGAGATAATTAAGCAGCATTTAAGAATTCTTGACGAGAGGAAACGCAAACATCGAGACATTTTAATAGCGTTTTTAGAGAGAATAAAAATTCGGCACTGGGGACGAAGCGAGCACTTCGACAAGGATCTCAACTCATCATCGAACTGGCAGTTACTCTGCTGTCTACTACTCTAGCATCTCTCCTCATCTGCAGTACAGTACCATTCCTCTCTCCCTTCGTTGATCTATCACAGGTCTCGTCTCTCTGTACCGTCGTGGTTGTCTACGCAAGGTCGCTACATTTCCCTTCTTTTTGCAGCATCTGCTGTGTTGCTTCCACTATACTCTCTTATCTATAAACTAGATAAGAGCTATATCTACACATCGTACGTGGATCAAAGTGAATAGATGAGTAATCAATTAATTTTAGAAATATAGTATATAATAAAATCATAATAGTTTATTATAAAGTGACTTTTTATTAGCTACTTTTATGACTCGAACTCAAAAGCCTGATGATAAACCTAAGAAGCCTATCATCCCTACTATATACTCATCCCCCTTAAATATGTATGAATGACGGTATTTTTTACTACTACATATATTAATATGATATATGCTAAGATATAGAGTAACCTATTTAGCATTGAGTTTTTGTAAGTAAACTGAGAAATAATATATATAATATATATATATGATTGTAAAAATAAGTTCATCCTAGGCACTCTAAACAGTACCTCTCATCACAGTTCATTTTAAAGCACTACTATAGCCCACCAATTATCTTTTATGCCTATGTTAAGTCAATAGATATATTAATTATATTTTCAACAGGAAGAGTACAGGTTATTATACTATACATTATACGATAGAGAGATGAGATACTAGATTAGTCTTAGAGATTAGTGAAGTATCATGTATTATATAATATATGAAAAGGTATAGGTGAGTATATTCATTTAATATGAATACGAAATTTCATATACTATATAATTTATGGACGCATCAATTCATAACTTATATAATATAGTGACATAATATTATTTCAACTATGTCAGATCAGTTTATGTGAGCGAATATATGGAAAACGAGAAAAAGATTCATGAAGATTTTCAGGGCTGGATGTGTACGTTACATCACATACTTATTACATTAAGAGGCAAATTTTTGTAAAATAGTGAGTAGAATGATTTGAATTGTAATAGAAGTGATTGTAGTAGTAGAGTAGTTGGAAAAACGCGTTCGCATTCGAACCATTCAATACAAGATGACAATTTTCAATGATATGTAGATTTATTGAGTTAGATTAGAGCAAGCGTGCTCGAAAAAAGAATAAATAAGTTTGAGACTTATTAATGGATATGTTCTTGAGCACTGACTTATAATTAATTGAAGTTTCAAGAAGAGTGTGAGACATGTAATCCATATTTTGAAGGAATTTGCGAAACCACTGAAAGTTAAAGTAACTTGAGTGCGTTATCAAAAACAAAACTGATCGTTAGCAAAATTATAATCAGCCAGAGGAAAAATAACGTATTCTTATATTTTTGTAAATGATATGTTAAGTAGCTGTTAATAGGATACCCATAAAGAGGTAAGCGTTGGAATGCGCCGTGATGCTTGCCATACCCGGTAAATGCCTTTATAATGATCTTGATCAAAAAACCCTCAAACCACCTATATATAACTCTATATATAATCACATATATATATGATTTATACCCAATAGTTATCGTTAAGTATATATAGGGTGCAGGAATAAACTATTAAAAAGTGATAAATTATATATGAATAATAAATAGATAATATAATATATAATATATAATTACTAATAATATAATAGTAATGATAATCATCCACGCGTAAGTCATTCTGTATAGCTATATCGGAAAGAAGGGCAGAGATTATACAAATGATCATATGGAATATTAAAGTTGAGAAGTATAGAGTTTCAAAGTATCTAGTATAGTAATAATAGAATACTATATATAGTGATGAGGAAAGATAAGCTTAACCCGCGACTATAACGAATCTTCCATAAGTTTCTAATAATCAAGATCTTTCGAATAGAGGTTGCCCATCATCAGTGTATTAAATATTAAAACATATTAAACACATTCACATTAAAAATATCGAAGATATTTCGCTCCTGTTACTTATTCCGCAGGATTTCTGCTATTATTGGCACCTCCATCCATATCGATCAAATTGTGTAAATAGTAACACGAATTGCCTTTCCACAAAGTATCTCAGGAATGCGAGACACTAGTAATGTTGGTGTCTATTATATAGTTTACATATGATAATTAGTGAGGGAGTGTGAGTAAATCTATAAGGTAGGCAAAATTAAATGAACTGCAGAAAAACGAATCAAAACCACACTCCTTTACATAAAAATAGACTAAATGTTGAGAGCCAAGATAATATCCAGGGACTATATCAACTAACATTAATAATATTTATAGATTAATCGTATTCATTAAAATTTTATACTAGGAGCAATAATCAACATAAATATATATCATATCAAAACATTAATACTATAAATGAAATAGACATAGGAAATCGTTTGAAATACTAGGAAAAATGGAACAAGATGAAATAAATAGAATAAGTTAATGACTCAGAGAAAAAACACAATGAGAGTGTGCAATAAAATAGACGAAAAAATCAAGGAGTGATATGCCATAGAGAAAGTATGAATTCACTTAATTAATATCTCAGTTGGAGAGTAATAGTAACAAATGTAAATCAATCATGAGCAGATGAGAGACATTAAGATAAGAAAATTGACAGAGATAATAACACGTAATATAATAATATAATGAATAAATATTTTTATAGGCAAGAAGGATCAGGAATCAATTAGATTTGCCAATCAAGAACATATAAAGGACATAATAATAGACATTTATTAGATGACTGATTTTGTTTGAAGTCATTTTATGAATAAATAATAAATATAACTAGATATATTAATAATGAAATCATAACTTCAATGAAATAATAATCCACTAATAATAGACTAAAATTAGGAATTACTATATAATAGCTGAATGATAAATATTAGAGAGAGTAGATAAGGAAAAGCTGAGAATAGATATATTAACATAATAAGCTCTCTCGAGATAGTATGTATCAACACATCATGATAAACTAACTTTATTGAGCTGTTATACATCATATATCAAGACATCACTGGGAATCGACTGAAGTGTCTCACTAGATGAATCAAGCGACTGATCGAAGGGCCTTAGGTAGTCATATTTGGGCAATTTGCTTCGAATCGACAAAGATTATTGAAGCTATTGAAAAAGGTTTTTTGAGAGAGAAAATATGGGTGGTCCTGAATATAAGATGTTGCTAAATTATGGCCCGAATATGGATTGGATAAGGGTTTGGTCTGTTCCGATACAAACAGATGCAACGCCTCTGACTGTAATCGATATCCTGATCATGCCACGTAGGATCACGCACTTTCACATAATACGTAGTAGCCGAATTCTGATTTACTGCACACAAATTCATATTATCGAACAGATTTAATCGAAGCAGGAGCCTATACTATGCGGCATTTGAACAAATAATCTACATCATATTGAGAAAAGAATAGTTAAGATTTCTTTAAATGCTTGACCAAGACTATAGAACTAGTTCCAAGATATATTTTTATTTTCACATCTTTGGTTTTCATATTGATAGTTCTTATTCCATGTTCCATTGCTTACTTCAGCCAGCGCAACTTTAAATACTTTAAATATAATCCTACACATCAACCTATCTTTTATCTGTCCCTTAATTAAAGTATTTTAATTAATTATCATTTCAGATATTCTCTGTAATTTAATTAAGGGAGGCACGGCCATTATTCTACCTGTATTTAATTTTTTGTTTTGTTTTTCATGTTGGACATTTGATGGGCAACATAAGAGCAAAGAAGCAACTCAACGACCAAAATTGTCTTTCGAAAACTCGATTCATTCTATCAACCTAATTTTACACAACAACATTATCGCCAATTCAACGAAAAACAAATTTTCTTTTCCTCAAGATAAATAGAATAATGCCTAGAAGAAGATTTCCCCAGCCACTATCCAAATGCTGCATAATAAAGTGAAGCAATAGGTTGACTAGAAAAATGAATACTCTTCATTTCATAGATATTATTACTACGATCTCATATCACTAATATCACGCAATACAGTCAACATCATCCCTCCTAAAACCAAACACCAAAAAAGTAACTAATAAACAATAAAATTTCCAATAAATAAAAAGATATTTGAATCCTGTAAAAGGAATGTTCTACGTTTAGAAAGAATTTAGGAAAATACTAACCATAATGAAATTATCATTTCTTGTACAGTTAAAGCACTCATACTGAACCTATTGCGAAACTACAAATTCCATTTTTCACCAACAACAAAAATAAATAATGATAAATACATATAAAAATGCCCAAAAGACCTCCAAATTTTCCTGATACTTACAGCAACTCCTATATGCGTCATTTATCAAGATTGTGGATTATGACTTATAGGTATACACCACAATACTAGGTTGGAGCGTTTGTTCCTCCAGTCCAAATCTCTTCTTAACGAAAGGGGGACACTGTATTATAAACTACACCAACCACCATAGCGGAAAAGTTAAAAACTACAAAAAAACGATGCAGCATTAGTTTTGAATGGAAACAGAAGAGGTAAATTATTAAAACTTATAATTATGTACAAAAATGGTTATCACAAATTTTATTTGAAGTTTTTTTGTTTTCCGCTTATTTACGTAATTTTAATTCTATACGATTTCAAAAATTAATTTTTGTATACATAAAGAGCTCCGAAATTTATATGCACATGACTAAAACTATATCCTTTTTTAGAAGAAATAACTATACAATGCGTTTGGACGAAATAATAAAATCCTATGTTTCAAATACTGTTAGTTTCGAAGAAATGACTAAGTATAATATGCTTTCAAACGAAACGATTCGATGTAATAGACAAAAAATTTTCCAAAAAACAATATATAAAAATAAAATTAAATACTTTGCGAAAAGAATTACAATATTTACGGTACGATAACAATAATATTTTAAAAAAAAATAACCTAACGCTTACGAGAATTATTATATAATTTCATACCATTATATAAATTTAATAATATATATATTATATATACTAATAATTAGGTATTATATATAATGGATCAATACCTTATATACTACTAGGGTATAGTCATCAGTATAGTATATATAGTAGACAGGAATCTTACAAAAATTTATAATAAAATTAACATATATATTTACTAGGTAGTATAACTCTCAATTAATTGTCAGAATGCAAAAAACTATTTAATAATTTTAAATGCTAAAAAAACATTTCTCCATACTATGATCAACGAAACGAAGATTGTCGAGAAACCAGGTAAGGTTCCGTCAATACCTAGATAATAAATGAAACATTGATTCGTCCTTTAAAGAGCATCGGTGGCTAGAGCGTAGCCGTAAGCTTTATGATACCATTAAGATTTGAGATTTTCACCAAGAGGAAATTAAACGCCGACGATTTCTGGTTGACTTAATTGAAACCATCTTTGTTCAGGGAAATATGGACGTTGTGAAATACCTATATAAAAAAGTTTCAAAACAAAAAAAATAAATTTTTCCTCCCTCTCATTCTTCATTCATCACTCTAATCGGAAGATTTATTCCAACCTTATATCTTTAATCAAGACCGAAAGGATGCCATCGATTTATAATATGGTCAGTTTGTCAATTTAAAGCCCTTAATGGTCTCGTAAAGAAATTATGATATTAGTAATAATTAAAAGACAAGAAATTATATGTAGAGTTCAGATGAATAAATAATCGAAATACAGAATGTTTTAATTATAATAATAAAAACATAATAAAATTCAATAAAACCTCTTGTAACAAAATGATACGACTAACTTCCCTTGAACTAAATTAATATTACGTTTCCTTTATACTAATGCCTCCGGATTTGACGGGTTCTCAATAAAATGAACTATATTTGTTTAGAAGGTCACGCACGGAGTTATTCAAGGGTATTTATTCCTATAAATTTAAATCATGTCACTCCTATTTAATTTATTAAATTTATTGATCTTATCTAGTATATCTCATATGTCCACTAAATCACTAAATCTACATCATTACATAAAATTATTGAATATATAGGTCAATTATTATCAATCTTGAGATTTACAATGTTAGTATTATTATTTTAATATTATTGTTATTATTACTTAATGTATTATATTTTTATTTATTAACAGTTCTGGGAGTTTTCTATTGTATCAGATTATTATTCGTAACCGACAAATTAATATTATTACGAGTTTATTAGTTATTATCTCCATCTGGGGTCAAGCGGTTGCGACCGATCTTCTAAAGCTATGCTTCTCACAATTATAAATGTGCAAAAGAATAAAGAAGATGACAATTGTCCTATAGAGATGAAAATATACACATTTTAACATCAGCGAACGCACATTACATAATTAGTATACCGTCGGATGACACTTGTCGATATTTCAAAATTCAAAGTGCGGATTTCAAAAACAGATTTCAAATCAGAAAGTGAACGTGGCCGCGCGAGCAGTGGGCAACTGTAGACATGAGCTGTCCACCCCGTACTAACCTTCACTTATGATTAATGTTAAGGCATAACAAAAGCATCTGGGCCTCGCTACGCATCTCTTTACTATGCTTACTTTAAAGAACTTAGTGCTAAAGATTGTGAAAGAGAGAGGGTGGAGAGGAATGGCATTAAACACGTACAGATCACTTAACAGGTTTAACATACACTTAAAAGAATGAATGTATCATCTGAATATAGCCATCAGAAAGATTACGAGACTATTTGCGGTGACCACTAACTCGTTACACACCCATAATTTCACAGAGCTCTAAATAACTAATTTGCAGACGCTCTTCAACCGTGAGACAAGGGGTGCTGTTAATCGAAACGAGTTCCAATAATGGCAAAGGCAATGTGTAACAACAACAACCATCTACATAGATTAAGGAGTACGCGTTTACACCGCAAGTCTTATTAATTATAAGAATAAGTTGAACAAGTTTAGTTAAAAGTAGCTATTGATTGAACACAATGATTTTTAACTTCAAAATAACAATTCCACTTATACATGGAAAAGTTCATAGTATTATATTATTACTGATATAAATATAATGTGTTTAATAGTCATTTAAATTTGACAAATTTTGTTCTCCTAGAGAAAGAATATAGAAAAAGTTCAAAATTCAAGTACAATGATAAGAGGAAAGCATGTTTAAGAAAGGGGTTGGTCAGTAAACAAAGAGTAAATGGTTATTGAAGTTCACTATGAAACAATCCCTGAGCGTGAGTATGATACCATCACTCTAGTATATAGTGATAGACGTTGTCATTGCTCTCGTTTCGCAGGAAATGTAACCTATCGAAGCCTTATGTGGGTGTACATTTCAATGTGCCAAGAACAGTAGGATCGTAATTTATCCTCTTATGTGGGATTGAGCACAATCTAACCACCGGTTTACGAGGGAACCCGAGTATGACGCTCACACTTCACGAAGATTAAAGGTAGATAAGAGGGTCATGCCAGTTGTTAGCAAGTAGTATAGAGATAGGATGTACTAGGAAGGAACGTAATTACGAGGCGACGGAATCACAATCCCGGTTCATCTTAAAAGAACTGAAACTTGCTATTAGGTTAGTTAGAGTATAATGGTATTATTTCAAGTTGGTAATTTTAACTTATCTGCGCATGGATGCAGAATTCGTTATTTTAAATTAAAAAACAACCTCGAGAGCCGGACATCACAATGTGAATCTTAAATGACAATGAGTGAATGTCTATGAATTTTTTTTTGATATATTTGTAGTATGCTATGGTGTCAGGTTAACACATGGTATTGATCGAACGACTAGTGGAGTAATAGTTGTATTTGCAAAGCAATCTCAAGGATGATTTCTTATTTTGATCTATAATCTTGATTTG
>JABUQX010032048.1:0-7500 GCA_015478945.1 Trachelipus rathkii
AAGAGGAGATTTATTTTGCATTTAACTTTGTGTTTATTTTTTTTTTTTTTTTTTTCAATTTTTTAATTTTTTAGTTTTTTTCCTTTTTTAAAAAATACTAAATTTATTTTATATTTACCGTTGTTTAATTTTTTTATTTAATTTTTTTAATTTTTTTTTCTAATTATTATTTTTTTAATTTTAATATTTATTAATTTTTTATTTGGTTATTAATTTTATTGATTTTCTTTGCTTCAAATTTTTTTTTATTATTATTAATTTTTAACATTTGTGAATTGTTTTTTTTTTCTTTTAATTGCTTTTTTATTGATTTCTCCTTTACATTTATACTTCGTGTGCTTTAATTTTTTTTTTTCTTTTTTTTATTTTAATTATTTTCTTGTTCCTTTTTTTTATTTTTTATTTTTTTTCTTTAACGACTTTTGTTTTAATAAACATCTTCGTCTTTTTGTTAATAAAGAAAAAATTTACGTTTTGTTGTGTGTTGGTGTGTGTGTGTGTGTGTGTGTGTGTGTGTGTGTGTGTGTGTGTGTGTTGTGTGTGTGTGTGTTGTGTGTGTGTGTGGTGTGTGCGTGTGTGTTGTCTTTATTCTTAGTTGAATCGTTAGAGATATGCTGAAAAAAAAGTGTGACTAGGTTACGTTTTGGATGTAATGTTAGTTAGTTACTGTTGTTTAAGTGGAGGAACTTTGGTTAATGTTCACTACTTATTCATGTTTAAGGTTTGTCAGGTTTGTGGTGTTGCAAGATGTTTAAACTTCGAATGATGCGCAGTAATCTTTATTAAATGTGAAAACTTTGTTACGTTAGAGTATATCAATGATCAGTATGATATTACAAGCATGGTTTGGTAAATTTTTGTTAAAATGTTACTAATGTTAAGGTAAAAATATCAGTGATATGTTTAAAAAAAGTGTGATAGGTTACGCCTTTGTATGCTATGTTAGTTACTTCATTGCTGTTAAGTGTGTGGAACTTTGTTAACGTTTACAGTTTATTCGTGCTTAAGGTGTGTTAGGTTTGTCTTTGTACATTATTTTCTTAGTTCAGATGATGCTAAGTAATCTTTATTAATGTGAAAACTTTGTTACGTTAGCATATATTCGTTGATCAGTGTATAAAGAATTTGTTTTTATGTTAGTTTTATCCAAAAATGATACTCGAAATGTGACTTGAATCAATAGATCAATAGATCAATAGATCACAACTTGACTGGAGGGTGGTTGGATGGTGGATGGATGGTGTTTTGATTTAGTGATTTATGCTTTAGGGTATGTAAAACGTTACAATTTTAGTAAAAATTTGACCTTAATCAATAGATCAATAGACACAGATGGTTAGGAGGGAGGTTGGATAGTGGTTTGATTTAGTGATTTACTGCTTTAGGGTATGTAAAACGTTACAATTTTAGTGAAAATTTGACCTTAATCAATAGATCAATAGAACACAGATGGTCAGGAGGGTGGGATAGTGTTTTGATTTAGTGATTTACTGCTTTAGGGTATGTAAAACATGACAATTTTAGTAAAAAATTTGACCTTAATCAATAGATCAATAGATCAATAGATCACAAATGGACAGGAGGGTGAGTGGATGGTGGTTTGATTTACTGATTTACTGCTTTAGGGTATGTAAAACATGACAATTTTAGTAAAAAATTTGACCTTAATCAATAGATCAATAGATCAATAGATCAATAGATCAATAGATCAATAGATCAATAGATCACAACTGGACAGGAGGGTGAGTGGATGGTGGTTTGATTTAGTGATTTACTGCTTTAGGGTATGTAAAAACGTAAATTTTTTACGTTATAAACATGAAAAGTATAAAAAAATTTAACAAAACAAAAAGTTTTAAAGAAATAAAAAAAAATAATAAAAAATAGAAAAAAAAAAATTAAAAATTAAAATAAAGTTAGAAAATTAAAAAAATTAAAAAGTTAAAATAAAAAAATTAAACAAAGTATAAATGTAAAATAAAACTTTCAAAAAAAAAAAAAAAAAAAAAAGTTAGAAAAGTAAATTTAAATAAAAAAAAAAAAAAATGAAAAAATAAAAAAAAATAAAAAATAAAAAATAAAGTTAGAAAAAAAAAATTTAAAAAATAAAAAAAAAAAATAAAAATTAAAATAATAAAATTAAACACAAAGTATAAATGTAAAATAAAAACTTATAAAAAAAAAAATAGTAAACAGTATATGTATGTTTCAACTTAGGAAAAAAAAATTATATTAGTTAACGTTTATAAAAAGAAAATGAGATTTGAAAATATAAATGCTATTCTTCAACATTTAGAAAATAAAGGTTATCTTTGCAAGATGCGATGCAATTGACGACATGTACATGATAGAACAGAAGCAGTTATGTAAACAGTAATGATATTGTATTATTAAATGAATGTTTACTATGTCGGCAGCGCAGTGGCTCCAGCACCGGTGACACTACCAACTCTGAATCCTTCCTCCTTCCTCATTCTTCTTCCTTCCTCCTTTCCTCCTCCTTCCTCCTTTCTTCTTCTTCTCTTCTTCCTCTGTTTTGGCATTCCATGATTTCTTCTTCATTTTTTTCAGGCTGAGACCCCCTCGGGGGGGGGTCCCTGGACTCTGAAGCCGAAGCCGTTTCCAACTCCGTCTCGTCTCCGACTCAACTCCTCAACCAGCCTCCAAGTTTAGTCTTCTACGATCATTTTTATATTTTTAGAGGGGGCAGCGTCCCCCCCCCTTACGGGGGGACGCAGAGGGACGTAATCTCTTCTCCGACGAGATTACGTCATCATATAACTCACATCCAAATTTCACTCCGATACGTTAAGCCTAACATGGTTTTCAGGACGAATTTGACCTTGGCGCTAAGGGGGCAGCACCCCCTTAGGGGTGACCTACGGTCACCAAAACTCGTCTGTGATCAGTTTATCACACACAATAAACATATACCAAGTTTGAAGGCGATAGCTCTATTCCTTCCTAGCGAAAAGGGTGGCCTCGGAAGTGGCATACTTACTACAGCGATTAATCGAATGATAATTATTGTATTAATTTCTTTCGAAATATATTTTCATGCTAATGCAACCAGAGCACGTAGAAGACGATTTAAAGATTGATTTAGGGGTAATCGATCACGATTAAATCGAATTGAACATCCAAAGAATGATCTATCGATCATTTAAAACCTTCTAGGAGCCAAAAAGCCCTCTTTGGGGGGCTCCGCCCCACTTCTGGGGCTTAAATCCTTGAGTTCAGGCTCAGAACCTCGGAAGTCGGTCTTCCAGACCTTAAATTCGGTCTCACCGACCTTAAAAACCCTAGGTTTGACGTATCAAACGTCAAAATCTGATGAAATGATGGAAATTTCCAAGTCAGCTGCCGACATGACTGGAATTTCCAAAAACCTTCCAAATGGTTTTCTAGTCTTTGCCTTCGCCGTGCAGGGCTGCCAATGGGGAAAATCCCCAAAATCCTCCGGAGTTGGGGATCTTGGCCTGGATTATGGACAAAACGTTAAAAAGTAGTTAAAAAAGTAGCTAAAAAGGACAAATTTAACGGATTAGGTTGCCCTTTTAGAAACCAAAAAACCCCCTCTGGGGGCTCTGCCCTATTTTGGGAGGCTAAACGCTCCGGCCAAAGATATACCATAGGGTAAACCCAAGATGGTAGGGTCGGGGTCTCTCTGGCAGTTTCTTCGTCAGTTTCGCCTCTCCTATATATATATATATATATTATATATATCTTATTATATATATATATATATATTATATAATAATATATATATATATATATATATTATATAATATATAAATATAAATATTTATATATAATATTATATAATAATATATATATATATATATATTATATGATATTATAATATATATTATATATATATATATATATTAATATATATTTATATATATATATATATATATATATATATAATTCTATATATATGGTCAGCATCCCGAAAAGGCCAAGGCATGTAACTAAAAACTATAACAGGTACACGAAAATAAATATCATTTTATTTAATCAGGAGACATTTTTACCCGGAATTTAAAACAAAATAAAAAAAAATAACAAACTTTTTAAAAAAAATAAAATTGTTAATAATTGTTGAAAAATTACTGTTTTTTGATAAATCAAAGATGTGGCTTACTCCCGAGTATGCACGGAAAGTTGCCAAATGTTGAATTTTTTTTTTTTTTCAAACTGGAACGAATACCCACGAGTAAACAAGAACGATAGATAACAGAGTCGGGGGTTCTCGGCCTACTGGGGACGACGGGGGGGGGACTTTGTCCCCCTCTGTCCCTCCGTCGGGTCGAACCCCCCCAAAAAGGATATAAAAAGAAAAATAATATTTCTCTAAAAAACGGTAATTTGGCAACTTTTGCTCCCGAGACTACTGCAGCTTTCAAGGTCAATCAGAGCTTGCACTATTTCAGGTCTAAGATTTTTACTAATATTTAAGGAGTTATTAATAAATATTAGAATAAAATATTTTTTTTTAAGTTTCCTCGATGAAATTACTTGCTGAAATCAAAATGTTATTTATTTTCCTGTAGATGTTATAGTTCTAGTTCATGCTGAACTCTTCGGAGATGATGGCCATATATATATATTATTATATATTTATATACTATATATATAATAATAATTATATATTATATATTTATATTATATATATTTACTTATATAGTATACTAAAGTATAATATATTATATATTATTATTATTATATATATATATACAGTATATATATATAAACTAATATCACTAACATTTTACAATCAACTTACACTATTATCTCGATAACATTAATACTCAACACTCTCAAAAATTATTAATACTCACTATTATATTAACACAAGTTTATCTCTAATTACTATTACTATTATTAACACCATTATCATTATTATCACTATCATCGTTATCATTACTAACATTATTATACTATTATTATATTATTATATAATTATTATTAATACTAACAATAATTATTAACAATATAACTATTTTATTAACACTAATTTTATCACTAAATAATTTCGTTTCTGTTACTAAAAAGGTAAAGGAAAAAAATAAAAATAAAATAATTTATATTAAAAGTAAAATAGTAAACAACTACTATATCTTTGGATGTAATCAACTTTTGAAATCTTTTCAAAGTATAATAATAATAATAATAATAATAATAATAATAATAATAATAATAATAATAATAATAATAATAATAATAATAATAATAATAATAATAATATAATAATAATAATAATAATAATAATAATAATAATAATAATAATAATAATAATAAATAAAAAATTCTTAACATTAATTTTTTTTTAAATGAATCGCTAGGTTTGCTCTGAAAAATTTTTCTTTAAAAATTTCTTTTCATTATGCTAATTATTTAAATTTATTTAATTTAAACTTTTGATCATCCGGATAGAGTGAACTCAGCTTTTCGTTTGGAACATAAAATGTTCCATTAAATATTTTGAAATATTTTCCAATTTGAGGATGCTTAACTGAAACAGGATCCCTCTTCACTTATAAATACTTTTCGTTCACGACGAAATCATATTAGCCGTCGTTGGATAACAAAACATTATAAAATGTTTCTTGTTTTCTGTATTTGATAGGATGAATGTTGTGGTCATCAGTAATGAAGATTCCTCCTTTTCCATTGGGTACGCACTTCCCATCCAGTAATGACTCCAGTTTAATTGATTTATGAAATATCCACTATCATTCCTATTGAAAATTTCATATCCCTTTCCTTTCTAGTCGTGGGTTTTAATTCTTGATGATTTAGGGCAAGTTTTTCTTAAGCCCTTTATAAAAGATCATTTTAGTTTATTTCAGGATACTTTATGCAAATTTCTATGATTTTTTCAATGTGTTGTTCTTGTTGCAAGCATATTAAACATATTTTATATAACTTTTCGTTCCAAACCCTTTCGCACTATCCAGATGGAAGATTGCTTTAAACTCTGATAAATAATTAAAGCAACAGTAAAACTCCAGGTATATACTTTTCTTTATGTTCAATATTAAAACTTTCGTAGGGAAACACCATATTTTCTAATGCCTGAGTGAAACAATCAAAAATCAAATTGTTCAATAATAATCCAATCGGTGAAAACGGATAAGGGGTGCCAGGTTGCTTTTCGCATCCGAAATTACTTACTCTTCTTATTCCGTTCCAAGCGCTGATCAACTCTGTGTTTCCGGAATTCGGTGCTCTCCAGACCAAATACTCTCCATCATCATCATCATCATCATCATCAGCAGCAGCAGCAGCAGCAGCATTATCGTCATCATCTTACTTAAGTGCCTCAATATGGAGAGAAACACCCAATCGATGGCTGACTGCTTTGTAAATAACACAAAGAATGAGTTTGTGTCCCACTTTGGCGTCTAACACTTTGTCTAAGCAAATGGTCTCGGTATCATATCTCTCTGGAATTTTAATCAAATTAGCTTGGTAAATAAAATACGATTAATGGATTCGAAGATTTCTTTACATTCATTATCAGAATATATGCATTTTTCTAGAGGATCCTCTGGAGAAAATAATTTAAAAGTCGCAGGATGATTCGGATTTATAGTTCTTAAGCATAATTAAACTTCAGTTGCCAGATTGTCTAATTTTAAAGAAACATCTTCATATTAAAAAGGCATCCAGTGAAACTCATCTGGATAGATCCATTTTTCATAAATATAAAGTCCTTTTCTCCATGATTTATTATGAGGTGGAAGGTTAAAAAATTCATTCAATTCTTCTTTACATAGAAAATGATTTACATGATATAATACATGTTTGGCATTGTAAAACTTGGCTAAATCTTCTTCCCTTTCATTAGTAACAATTAGAAGAAGATCGTTTAATACAATTAGCTCCCCAAGCTCACTAACTTTAAGTAGTTCAAATATTGAAACTAAAAGTTGTGGAGTAATGAATTTGTATTAAAATAGAGAATAGCTCAAAGAATCCTCAGTATTTCTTTGAGTTTATTAACTATATGGCAGACAGCGCTTTCTGTTTCATTTTCCAATTTATTGAACGCTCAGAATGTAAATTTTTCCATGCTAATGGCCACCTTCTTTAAAATCTGAATTTCCACAACTCCTCAATTTGGCAAACATTACTAAATATTTTGCAAACATTTGAGAGAGAAGATAAATCCTCCACTGATATCTATTAATAGTTGAAAATTTTAAAAATTATTTCAGGTGGAAGATGCACAAAATTTATATTCTTTAAAGATTTAACATTTTAAATATATGACTCGCATGCTAAACAGGACATATTAAATAGTAGCCCTATCCTCTATATCGACAAACTTATTATTTGTAAGATGTATTCAATATTTATTTATTTATTTATTGGAAGATAAATGGAAGAATATAGACAAGCCAAGAAGGGAAAATATGAAGAGTCCAAGAATAGATTTCTAAAACTAACGAAGGCATTTACTAAGAAGAGATTAGACACTGGATGGGAATA
>JABUQX010032048.1:25000-37068 GCA_015478945.1 Trachelipus rathkii
TATATATTACATACTAAAAGAATGTAATTGTATTAATAATCACATTCTTCCGGTATGCTTATAATTATATTTTACAGCATGATAAACATTTTATATTTTAAATAAAAGAATCAGCTCCATAAACAAAGCGAAGCTAAAACGTTTATCATTATGGCATTATTATCTGACCTATAAGAGGTATGTAAAATGTGAATATTCTTTTCAATGTATCATAAATTTGTGTCCTTCTAATTAATCATTATGTAATTATTAAATGAAACATGATTCTATTATGTATTTAGATGGAATAAGCCATCAGGTAAAATATTTAGATGGAATAAGCCATCAGGTAAAATATTTAGATGGAATAAGCCATCAGGTAAAATATGCTTTGATGTATTGTTTTTATGTCTATGAATGCTAATCATGCCACCACATGTTTCTCAAGCAAATATGTATTTCATTAGTAATTATTAATACTTTCATTTAATTCCAGCAATTAGATTTCTTTTATGTATTTTATTATCAAAAGTTTATTATTCCTAGGTGTTCTTTATATGGATCTTGTTTTGTGATTTGAATTTTGTCTGTAAAAAGTCCCACATTGGGCGAAAATAAATATCACTAGAAGACTTGCTTAACTGCCCTTCTAGCCATAGATAGTAATAAGGAATCAAGAATACATTACTATAAACTGGCTATTCCTTGCGAGAATTGCGAATCTTTTCTTTTGAGATGACAAATTCAGACAGCGTATCCGAGCCCTGGCCCATGGCTACTTACTCATCCAGACACCTCTTTAGGTCCCATAAAGTGGGCAGATGTACCCGTAAGAGAGCTAGATACCATTAAATCAACATTTGATTGTATCTTCTCAAAAAATCATATATATATATATATATATATATATATATATATATATATATATATATATATATATATATATATATATATATAAAGGCCTATAATTATTAAACTAATTAGTTAAATGATTAGGGACCATTGCAATAATGATTTAGGTGGATCCACCGTTAATTTAAGCCAATAATAAAAATTTCGATTTTTTATTATTATTATTATTTTTTATTATTATTATTATTATTTTGCCCACTAATTGCATATTTGTGATAACGTGAATGAACGAATCATTCGCATTATCATTTTTATGGTTGTTTTACATTAAATTAAAAACTTTCTTTTAAGAAAAAGAAAATTTTTGATTTAATGATTATTATTATTATCATTATTATTATTATTATTATTATTTACATGGTGAAGGTTGAAAGAGATGATCAGGGCCCTGCATCGTTATTCAACTACGCTATGTAAATAATTAAGATTGGTTTGGAAAAATATTTCCACACCAATTAAAATAATAAGTAATAATTAATGATAATTACCCTACGTCCATTATTTTAAATTTCAAAGATTTTGTAAAATAATGCCATAATGCTTGTAAAATAAGGATATTTAGCATTAAGAAAATTGAAATTGGGGAAACGGGGAAAGATAATAATAATTATCCTATATGCCTCACTTCTTCCTTTATTCTTTTTCTCTCCTTTTGAATTGGAAACAACATTGAGAAGAACAGAAGTTGAAAAGAGAAAGGATCTGTAGGAAATTGCAAAGCCAATCGACTCACAAAATTGTCGGTTTTTGTCGGGAATTTTCTGGGCGAGAGTGTTTACGTAAAATTGGAGTCGGAGTGAGCCGAGAGAAATCGAACTGCACCGACAGACTAACCGGGGCATTGGTATGCCGTTAATGTAAACATTCCGCCGAAAACTCCACTCTAGAGCTCATTTTCGAAACTGCATTTTTTCTTTCTCTCTCTTGAAGCTGTTTCAACTCAATTATATATATATATATATATATATATATATATATATATTAATATATGAATATATATATATATATATATATATATTATTATATAGTCCATTTCATGTTCATTTACCCGATATAAATTAATACAATTTTTTTTATGGGAACCAATCTAGGGGGGGACTTAGTCTTAAGTGATAAATACTTTATATATATATATATTAATATAATATATATATATATATATATAATTATAAATTATATTACGTCGTACCCTACCTATAGAGGGTCCCCCAGATTATTATCCCCACTCTGCTGGACAGGAAAGCCTGAGAAAGCTATATCCCCAAATAACTTGAATTAGAATTAACGATAATTTAAAATTATATTAAAATATATATATATTAAGTATAATTATTATATATATTATATATAATATATACTATATATATATATATATATTAAGGTGCATACCAAGGGGAAAAAAACAAAAAATTTTTGAAGATTTCTGGTTAGTCACACCTTAAAAGGTGGACCTAAACATCCAATAGTAGTAAAAGAATGTTTAGCATAGAATAAGTACATAAATCTGCGGACAACAATTTTTTCTGTTGAGTTTTCCACCTTTTTTGACATATAGGTTAACTATTGGGAATCACCTACAACTATTTTTCGCAATTTAATAAAAATCGATATAAATATATATATATATATAGTAGTATCGAGAGGGTCCTCAGACAACAGTTATAATTTCAACACTGGTTGACACTGCTTTAGCACGTATACAGTAGAGATAGTTTAAGTGTCATACCGACCTATTGGGCATTATTTTGTGATTCCGAAAAAACAAAATGGCGGAGAAACAAATTTCGGAGATAGGAGACAACGGTGCTGCTGACGAAGAGAGAGATAATGAGAATCTCGAATTGAATGAGGGTAGTAAAGACGAAGGCCATAATCCGGAACAAGTAAACGGAGGGGGGGGCGGAGATGAAACGCCCATAACCCAAGAAAGGGGGCGCGCTCCCCCAGGGATTACCCCTCTCCAAACTCCTTTGAACCCAAGGGCCACTCCGAACCCCTACCTCACTCTTCTTAGCCCGGCATCCCAAGTAGTAAGGGAGGGAGCACCTCCCCCACGGGTCGAAACTCCACCATACATGCAAAAAACGGTTGCTTTAGACAACACTTTAAATCTACAGCTCAAGCCTGCTACTGTTGACACTACTACCAAAAAGAAAGTGCGTAGGAATTGGGGTGGGCTCGAACCACATAACCTCAATGAAAGCAAGTGGGAGGGTGCCGAATTACGAAACACTTCCCCGTGGGGACCCGACGGGCCCCTACCGATCCAGAACCAAGCCATAGGATCGGTCCAAACCTCTGCTGGGCCTAACACCGCTCAACCACAACCAAGCGTCCTCACAGGAGGAGTTATGGGAGGAAATAACAACGAAAGTGCTCCAGCAGGACAGAACACTTCAAATTATGGATTTTTACCAACGGGGACGATGCCCCCACCTCCCTATTATACAGGCATGCCACCTGGCAATTACACCATGCCTAACCAGGTCCATCCTTACCCCGGAGCATGGCAAGGATATCCCTATATGCCTCCACAACCATTTGGAGCGCCATATTACCCAACTAATTTGTTTAACACTGCGTTTCCAACGATTCCGGAAAATTTAAAGTTATTTGGCAGACATCTTAAGACAAGAATATGGAAAGGCATCTTATACCCAGATTTCATTCTTCTTGAATACCACAGCTAAATTCTTAGGCCCATTAAACGATAAGTCAAAAGTCACTTTGCAAAAGTTCAGCAATCTCACCGATCAATAATACGAAGCAGATAAATTAATCTCAAGATAACCTTTTCAAAGATTTACCAAATAGAAGACTTCTATCCCATTTAAAAAATTTCTACAACCTAAGAGAAAGAAAACAGTTTCGAACTTCATGCTGGACTTTTATAGAATATAAGAAAAAGAGAGAGATCAATTTTCATTTCGTGCTAGAAATGAAAGGACCGTAACGAATACCAGAGCCGCCTGCCATGATCTGATACAAAGCAATCTCAACTCCAGCAAATAAACCTATTGTTACCGGAAAATATTCAAAACTAAATAGAGAGAAGATGGAGGACAGATTACGAAGAAATATTAGAAAGATTGATAAATTTAAATGAATTGATCGAAAAGCTGTCTCAAATTCTCAAATGGAGCTTTAAAGAATGAAAATAAGAAGGCCAAATGAGGCCGCAACCACAAGGGTTCGGGCCAAAGAAGAACGGGAGGAACCGAGGTTGGAGTTAAATAATTCATAACAGAACCAATAACCAAGGTATGAGGAGAAGGAAGATAAAGAGGTGAGACCCAGTTACACTCCTCAAAGGAAGAGAAATGAGGTAAAACCGAAAATACTTTCATAAAGAAAATAGAAGAATGAAAGCCACGGGGTAATGGGTACACTGAGATATAAGGGCACCTAAGGATGTCCGCTCCAAGAGCTAAAGAACACTATGTTGTGCTTCTTTTTAATCAGTGACACCGCCCAAGCAAGTCGTTGGATTGCCCTATGCCAAAAATGTCAGCATTCAATCTGTAGGGTAATCGCAACAAAATTGTAGTGTGATACCGCCCTGGAGGACCTACCTCCAGATACCCCTGATTTCAACTTCCAATACAACAGCAAGTTTGATAATTAAAGGGATAAGAGCGGAATAACCCGATCTTGCAACCCAGGCCAGCGAGGCCCAGGAACCTTCTCCAAAAAAGAAAGGCACAAGCCCCCAGATTAAGTAAAGACCACGCGAGAGGTATATTTCGAATCCACCGAAGATTGAGGTGAATGATAGTGGAGTAGATAGTTAATGAATGTATAAGGACCTTCCTCATCCTCAGTCGGATAGAGAATGCAGATTTAAGAAGATGCTAGGAAAATCATACGTTGAGAAAGTTTAAAGAAGATGAGAAAAGATGGGCAAGCTAGCAAATAAAACGAAAAAAAAAAAGTCGTGCAGCAACCTTTTAGACTGGGACGACACTTTTACACCAATGTCTACCTTGCTCCATCTTTAAGTAGTAGGCAGACGAAGACCAAAGTTTTGGTTGACACAGGATCTAGTGTCAGTATCGTCACCGCCCGCCGGCCCAAACACATTGGAAAAGAGGAAACTTAAAAAGCAACGCCTCCGTAAGACCGATTAAAGAGTACAGGTGAACAGTAAGCCTACGGTCCTTAAAAGAAAATACAACTATAGCCTCGCCTACCAAAAAAACATTACCTCACTACTTTCCAATGAGTGATAACGATGGAAGGAATAGTTGGATATCTTTGTACCATGTTTTTTTGTCTAACATTTCCCATAACTGAACTCTTTTCTGCCAGAAGTCTAATCAAGGGAGTCTGAGAGATAGACATTCCGATCTTTGCCGATCCACTCGGAATTTATTTGTAGAGAAGTTTCTGGAGGGAATCTTAAAGTGATAAGGGACCTCAAGAAAAAGGAGAGCAGTTGCCCGCCCGCCCGAGGGTCGAGAGGGGAACAAAGGATTCGAAACCAAATTTTCGCTAGTAATACCAACAGGGGCACGGGCGGCGGTTTCGCATACTTACCTAAAGGGCCGCCTTGTCCTGGTAACGGCGCGTTGAATCACTGTCATTCACATCTTTCGTAAGGAGCCGCCTTGCCAGTTAATAACGTACGCAACGCGCGGATAAGCATCTTTCTCATAGGGAGGCCGCCAGGCCAGTTAGAAACGTAAACCGCGGATGAACCTCGGCTCTATAAGGAAGGGGCGATTTGTCTGCGTCCCAGAGAGGAATACCAACCTCTTCATTTCGGAACTTCGAAGAACTGCCAGTGCCTATACAAGGAACAAAGATAGGGAAATTGCTTGAAAGGAGAGACTAAGTGGACCAATACAAGATGAAAAAGACATAGTGGCCTCGCGATCCCACCCCTCACTCATTCGCAGCGCTGATTCCCGAGGGCCGAGACCCCCAGACCAAAGCACACTCCCTCACTATGAAGATAAATTTGGCAAATCCGAATATTTGGAAGTTTTGGAGACGATGACGCAGACAAAGGAGAAATGGGCCAATTTGATGATGATAAGAAATTAAGATAGATTTGAAGGTAATTGAGAAGACTGTTTTACCTAGTCACATCATGCGGATACCTAATAACTCCCGACCCTGAAAACTCAAGATATTTTGAGCGGAGCGGAATGTAAAGACACCAGCTTTCACCAGGTACCCCGTATGGGCCAAACAAGTAGCCCAGTGAGGCATAACACGGTTATCCTCATATATCACTTGAGTGACCTTGATTGCCTGCACAAGAGGTGCGACCATAGGAGAAGGGTATCCGATAATTAGCAAACAGATCCGGAGAAGCACAGACGTAAGAGGACACCCATAAGAACAGTTTCTCTTAATTAGCCAAGCCATGCTCAAAAGGTCCCCACGAAGACAGAGGTTAAGGATGTACCAAAAATCATAGGATAGAGAAGAGTCAAAAGAGCATGCAGAGAATTGTCTTCTCGGAAATCCGAAGCACATGGAGGAATTGCTAGAGCTCCTCTGACATCCACGCA
The DNA here is from genome assembly GCA_015478945.1 of Trachelipus rathkii. Taxonomy (NCBI): domain Eukaryota; kingdom Metazoa; phylum Arthropoda; class Malacostraca; order Isopoda; family Trachelipodidae; genus Trachelipus; species Trachelipus rathkii. The sequence goes on from JABUQX010032048.1 coordinate 31,411, forward strand.
TTATTCACTCAGATATGATGCCTGTCCCATCTGTCCCGCTTCAGAAATTTAAGATTGAGCTTGCTGCCCGAATGCCCCTAAAGTAACTTTCGAAAACAATAACAGATTACCGCACCTGGTATTGGCAAGACTCGATGATTTCACCGATCCCTGCCACCTGAAAAAGGGGTACATTAAAGCTGGTACTAGCCCCGCCATTCTTCTCCCGTTACTGTTGTGGCTAAAAAGAATGCCCGAAAACCAAAGGTGTTCTGGATTACAGTCCTCAACTCCAAAAGCCGTCAGGACGTTTTCCCTCGCTCAAATTCGCGAAAATTTTTACTTCCTACCAGGGGGTTAACACGGTATTAACGTCCTTAGAATTCTAATTGGACGCGTATTAACCCTTTAAGAAATATAGGAAAGGGAACGTCAAAAGTTATGGCATTTAGGACGAGGAGGGCCTCTGTGTCCACTCGCTTGAGTTCCGGACATGAAGAATGCCCCTACATTTAAGCCCGCCATGCATTGCCTGAAACACCTCTTAGGACCCGTCGCACAAGTCTATCTAGACGACGTTTTGATCCTGGGGGAACGTGGAGGAACACTTTGAAAATTTAAGGAAAGTACTTGCTGCTCATAAAGAAAATAACTGAGAAAAAATTATCTAGTTAAGCTTCCCCCACATTCAGCTGTTTTTGTACCTGGAATTCAAAATAAAAGATGAATAGCCCAGATCCGCCCAAGTAAGAGAACAATGAAAGAGTTTCGTCCCCTCCTAATAATGTGAAGGAGACACAACTACTTGGTTCTTCCTCGTTATTTTCGCTTCCTCATAAAGGACTTTGCCGCAGTAGAATAATAATAATAATTAAATCAAAAATTTTCCTTTTCTTTGACGAAAAACAACAACAACTTTCGACAACCTTGAAAGAGAAACTGTGTGCAGCCACAACTAACTTCCCTGATTATACAAGAATCTCGTGAATACAGATGCAGTAAATTACGAAGAGGGTGTTGTTACCAACTGACAGATGAAGGAAAAGAGAAACCACTCTGTCCCGGACACTCAGGGGCAGTGAGTTAAATTATGATAGCGATCGAAAAGTTAGTTTAGCCTGTTCTCTTGCAAAATTAAGAACAACAATCCTTCGGCTATATAGCAACCATCATACACTATCTTAACCAACCCTCTGCTTTATCTTTAGAAAATAAGCAGCAGACCCGCCGCTTTACTCATGGAATCGTTAGTAAACAGTTTCCACGCCACCATATTGTTAAAGAAAAGTGAAGAACAACGTTGCCCCCCTGCTTATTTGATAGGCATCACCGGCATCAAAGTTCCTGCAAAGAAAACAAGCGAAAACAGAGAGAAAAGGAGCAGAGAGAGCAGTAAACAACAGAAAAAGTTCCGCGATAATCGATTTCGCGTTGATCGAAAATTCAATCAAAGAACAACAGAAATGTCCCCGTGTAGGAAAATTGGTAAAATGGGCGAAGAGAATCCCAATACACACCCACACATCCTAATAAAAGGCATCTTACACTACGGCCTAAGAAAGCAAAAACCTTATTCTGTACATTTCCAGATAGTAATTTACACGTGTGATAGACCAGTGCCACCTCACTCGCTGTGGACACGGGTCAGCAAAGAAACATGAAAAGAGAGTAGGGAGAAATACCATTTCCCCCTGGTGCCAAAATTGTCAGTAAGACGTAGTCAATGTTTCGGTCGCCAGAACAAGGGTCCCTAGACCCCCTGTCCAGAGATTAATAGATGCCGCTTGCCGTAGTACACCTTTCTCCACGCGTTCATGTTTTGACAGATTGGAAAATTGCCATCTTTACAGGATCAGGAGCCAAGTACATCTTAGTATTTCGCGACGTTTTAACACGGTAATGTTGAGTTAGTGCCTTGCAAGACTAGGACGAGCGAGGAATGTGCCAGAGCATACAAAGAGGGCAATAGTATACATAGTTCCCCTCACGCTTTCGTCTGACAATGCCTTGAGAATTACGAGCCAGGTGTTTTAACGACCTATGTAAAGGCTGGAGGATAAAGAAGAATAGAAATTATGCTACAAAGCCTCACCAAATGTGTTGTAGAAAGAATAAATGCTGATATTTTGAAATCTTTCTTGCGGCATTACGTGAATGCAAACCACCGAGATTGGGATAAATCCTAGAGTTGCCCAAATCGCTATCAAATTTCCGCGTATAAATCGATCTATAGGTCTTCACCCACTCCTGTTACATGTACATTAAAGATTCTTCCTACGAATGCCTGATATGTATCACCCTTTGTAAATAATCCCGAGAAGAATGAAGATTCATCTTCGGGACGAGTGGATACAATAAAGAGGACATTAATAAGAGATTGGCAAAAGAAGTTAAAGCGAATACCACAAAAACCTTGGGAGCAACAACATAAAAGGCCATAGCAAAAGAGTCAAGAATCGAGATTATGTCCTTCGTCAAGCAGTCAAACCGGCCCCATCAAAGTTCAAGCCTATGTTCCCAAGTTTGACGGCCATATATTGTCCGAATGTTAAGAGACCAACAAGTTGAGGTGTGTTGTTTACATTCAGGCCGAGACTTCCCAGTCCATGTGGACAAAAAGTGGTCCCAGCAGAAAAGTTCACCGAGTCACATTTTTACTTATGAATGATTAAGTTTGGATATCCCCACGGCCGTGGAAGAAATGTAAGCCCAAAGTAACAAAAAAGGGGGAAAAGGAATTGAGAAAGGCAACAAAGAAGTGACCCAAGAGAGAGTCAGAGAGAAAAGAAAGAAGAAGAAAAAGAGAAAGGAGAGAAAGGAAGAAGAAGCAGAAGAAGACGAAAAAATAGAAGAAGTAGATGAAGTAGTAGATGAAGTAGAAGAACTTGTGAAGAACTTCCTCCCCCACAATCAAATGTGCTCTCCATACATCTTTCCAAATTCCCGTAACGCCACAAATTCAGCCCGGACACAGCTATTTTCCAATTCCCCATTACCCACAATCTCACCAAGAATGCTACAACTCTTACTCTACTCCCCCACCTCAGCCGGTACCAAGTGGTACGAATTCCTGGAGCCATCAGCCTCCAGTGCAACAACCGACCCCGGTGGAACCCATAAGAGAAAGTAAACCTGTGGAAGAAAGAAGATTTAGCAGTGAGATTGTAGAAAGAAGAAGATATAGCGATGTACTCGCCGGAAGAGGCCGTCCAGGCAGTGAATTCAAGTGTTCCACTCCGAAAATTGACTTCCCTAAGACTCCCTCCAACACTGCGGTGCGGAGAAAAGAGTTCAGACCATCTTTATCCCCAATTCAGCAAGAGATTTCCCTAGACCCTGTTCAAGAAATTTCTCAGGAGCCGCCAGCACACGAAGGTGAGGTGTATGGAGCCTATGGTGGAGCCCCTCCAAGAACAAATTCCCCTGTGAAATCTCCAACTTCCCCAGTAAAAGATGGCCACTACCCCATTCCCCCGGTCGTAGATACATCTCCTAAGGTATTCATCCCAGATAACAGAAAACAGGACCCCTCTTACAGGCCCCATAATCTGTTCACTGGTCCTAGAGATTCTACACCCCGAGTTACCCGAAGTCAAACCAGGATGAAGGAACAAGCTTTACAGCAACAGCCCGAGGCAAGTGACAACACGGAGACTACAGCGAAGACTCCTGTCCAGCCTCCACCTGTCGAATTGGATTTGAACACCACAGTCCGTGGAGGAAAAACTTGGTATTTGCCTCCTGGTTACTAGTTCATCCCAATTTTGTAATATACTTCTGTATATTCCTAGATTTAAGAGAAAATTCTTTAGTTTGTAGAATGAATTCTTCCTTATTCTTCTAGTCTAAGAAGGATACCTAATTTAAGACTATAAAAGTAACATTTCCGCTCGCGTTTGTACTAATTTTGTTTTCTAAGTTAAGAAATACTATGATAGGAAAAAACCTTACTGGATTGACAAGATCGTTATAATGTTAAAAAATAGCTGATTATATACACCTTACCTTTAAGAATATCGGATTAATAACTTATTCATAGGAAGATCTAATCTTAGAATTAGTTTAGATCCATAAAAATCTTAGATAGATTAATTTCAGTCTATTTTACTCATTTTTATATATAAAGAAACCTTTAAAAATATGTTTCACTCTCAAAACAAGGGGGGGATACAGCAATTTTATTTAATACAAAAAATAAAAATACAAATAGAAAATCAAAAAACTTTTCTATCAAGAAACAAAAAAAATAATTAAAAGTAAGTAAGTAATAGCTAATTAAGCAACTAATAGCTAAGTAAGCAACTAATGCTAGTAAGTAAGTAAGAATAAATCTAACAGAAATTAAACCAATTAAGTATTAAAAGCAACAACAACTTTGAGTTAAAAACTCACTTTTTAGATTTTAACCACAACTCATATATTAAGAAAACATTAGTTTAACAATAAAACCGAAACGCTTAACTACCGAATTAATTTTAAAAAATATACTAATTAAAACATTAGTCGACGCTTAAAAATGCAATAACCAAAAAATATAACGTATAAATATTCAGAAATGAATTTCGAATACTCAAAGCTTGTTGCCCTCATCATGTATCAACATGGCCGAAAGCAACCTCAATAAAGAAAAAAGAAAAACAGATTCTAGCAATAAGCAAAGAATCGTACAGGAGAAGTCAACTTCATAGAAGGATACCTCGATCTTGTTATTTCCTTAGAATGTCCCACAGACATTAAAGAAACTATCATCAAGACGACTAAACTGGTAACCAACGTCAAAGAATCATTTCTACCATCGTTCGAAACCATGTTTCTAAATGTTTCAACACATCAACGGGCTCACCAATGGGAATTCAAACTTATGACCATTCGAGTAAAAGTGTTAGCCCAGAGAAATTGAACGAAGTAAGTGAACTGCCTTGGATCTCTGCAAGATCAAAAAGGAAGCGAGCCGCTTTTGAATTTGGAGGAGACGTCCTCAACATTCTTTTTGGCACTGCTACCGATAAACAGGTAAAACTACTTCGAAAAAAGATCAACATCTTAGGTAACTATGCCTCTACCTCAAATTTATTGATTACTGAATTAAAGGAACAATTGAAAGCGAATACTCGTACTTTAAAAATTCAGGAACAGATACAAAAATTGATAGAGTTTTCAATAGTCCTAGGTGCTACGGCACCAATAAATAAACCAATGGGGAAGCATAAGGCGTAGATAAATTACTTGAACAAACCGTTCAAGAACACCATCAAATCCACCATTAATGGATAAATTCACTCCACTCGCTAACAACAAATCACTCAAACTCACCAACTTTTTTCTCCATCTCCTATTGCCCTTTCAAATACAGAATCAATGAACAAAGAACCAATACTCATACAGCTTCCTAGAAACAAAAACTATCAAACTTTTCTAACCCTAACTCTTGACTATTCAATCTGCAACTAACACATATGAACTAATCACCTAATTCCTTTATTCTCAAAAGAGAAATTCTTTTCCTACAACAACTAAATACCTTTTCCTACCCAACCTTCCTTAAATAAATCAATTAGTTCAGGCATGTACTAACGTCTCCATAGTATTCCTTTGTAAAAATTAACGGAATCGGAAGTACATTACTAAAGAAGTCAGGCCCGATGAATCTTGTAGACATTTAGCCAACTAGCAGTTGTC
>JABUQX010032049.1:7500-13893 GCA_015478945.1 Trachelipus rathkii
TATTTTTAATCAGCATATAAAGCTTATTACATGAATGTAAAAAAATAAAAATAAAAATAAGGGGCTGAGCACAGCGTTACAGGGGGGGAGTTTTTCCATTCCCGTAGGGGAGGGGCGGAGGAACCCCCGCGACATCCAAATACCAAAGAGCGGGGGTTCTGGAGACCCTCCCCGGAGGGGGGGAATAGTCCTACCCTGTCGTTCCCCGGAAGGCCGAGAGACCCCGACTCCTGCCATCTTTGCGGTTTACCCTTGGGTATTCCTTTAGTTAAAAAAAATGAATAAAAAAATTAAAACTGACGGAGTCGTAAAACGAAACAGGTCCTATATATTTTTGAATCATGTCCGTCACCACTTAAATTGATTGTTAGGATCATTAACATACAAATATATTAAAAAAATATCAAAACTGAAGGAGTCGTAAAAACATAACAGGTGATAATAATAATATTATATATAATATATATAATATTATATATTATAATATAATATAAAAAATATATAATATATATATATATATATATATATAATAATATATATATATATAATATATATAATATATATATATATTATGCATCTACCTTTAAAAAGGAAGTTAATAAAAAAAGACATCGAAAATCGCCGAACGCTGCTCGTGCATCCCTGCAGTGTCACGTGTTACTACAATACCCAAATAGAAGGAGCGCTAGAGTTACCTTTTTAATTTTTGTTTAATTTTTTTTTATTTTTTAATTACTTTTTAAGGGGCTCGAGGCCGAGAGACCCTGACTGTTTTCATCTTTGCGATTTAATCTTAGGTATTCCTATAGTTAAAAAAAAAAAAAAAAAAAAAACTTAAGGGAAAAACAAATATTACCTTAAATAATCAAAAAATTAATTAAATCGTTCGTTCGAAATATATCGGTTAACTTCCTTTTAAGGACAAGTTCAATATATATAATATATAAATATATCTAATATAATATTATATATATATATATTATATAATATATTAATATATATATATATATATATGTAATTATTGAGTTCAACAGATTTTGACAAAATATTGATATTTTTTTTACCGATTATCGTTTTTTTTTTAAATATATATATCTCGTCCCCGTGTTAAAGTACTAAAACAGTGGTGCCAAACCTCTAATGTATAAATGTAATCAATCTATGATTTTTTTTTTTTTAAATTCGTTTTAGGACCCATCAACTTTGTTATAAGTATTGTTAATTATACACAGTAAATGTGTCTACGTAACCAAACTTACTGATTTTTCGAACGTAAAATTAATTTTTCCTTAACATTTGGCATCGTTACTTCTAGGAATATCAAAACATCGATTGATTTCATTTTTTTTTTTTTAAATCTATTTAACTCGGTATTACCGATATTACCCTGTTGTGATAAAAGTCAAAATAAAACTATTGTAATAAAAAAGCTTCACACCTTTAAAAATATTAAAAGTTTAAATCTATGTATCCTAACGTAACCTAACCAAACTTAGGTCAGCGTTTCCATTGTCCGTCATATGTATCTTAAAAACTATTAATGCTACAGTAAAACGGAATACATTGCTGGAATTCTGGTCCAATGCTGGTCCTGGAAATGTAAAAAAAAAAGAAAAAAAAAAAAAAAAAAAAATATATATATAATTATATATGTCAAAAACTACAATAGCTACAGCGAAAAGGAATACATTTTTGGAATCCTGGTAAAATTTCACATAGGAAAATGTAAAAAAAAAAAAAAAAATTATTGTTAATTATTATAGTAATATGATTAGAGAGCCTATTTAGAGACCTTTTATTGGTTACTCGTTAAAATAAATAGACTTTTCTATTAAATTTTGCTTCTTTTTTTTTACTAAGAATACCCCAAATGTAATACACGCACCGATGGGGAGTCGGGGTCTCCTTCGGCCTTCCGGGAACTACGGGGTAGGACTAATTCCCCCCTCCGGGGAGGGTCTCCGGAACCCCCGCTCTTTGGTATTTGGGTGTCGCGGGGGTTTCCTCCGCCCTCCCCTTACGGGGTATGGAAAACGTCCTCCCCCTCCTTTCCCTCGTCGGCTCGAGCCCCCTAGTGGCAAAAAACAAAATTTAATAGAGTCTATTTATTTTATCGAGAAACCAATAAAAGGTCTCTAAAATAGGCTTTTTCTAATCATATTACTATATTAACAATAATTTTTTTTATTATTATTATTTTTACATTTTCTTATGTGAAATTTTACCAGGATTCCAAAAATGTATTCCTTTTCGCTGTAGCTATTGTAGTTTTTGAGATTTTTTTTTTTTTTTTTTTTTTTTTTTTTTTTTTTTTTTTTTTTTTTCCAGGACCAGCATTGGACCAGCATTCCAGCAATGTATTCCGTTTTACTGTAGCATTAATAGTTTTTAAGATACATATGACGGACAATGGAAACGCTGGCCCCAAACTTATATTGGTGTATAATTTATATCACTAAATTGTTTTAATAAACAAATTCCCAACTAAACATGGTGTAATAAAGTTATATAAATATAGAGAAAATAAGTTCAAACTGTTTTCGTTATGCGAATTTTGTTCGATAACGTAAATTATGGAAAAAATTGATTTCGTCTACATTAATCACAGATAATAGACATGAGCCTGAAATAATAATAGGCCTACAAATTTACAACATTTTATATGGAAGTAATTAGCAATTATAGTAACCCCAGACGGTTTTCATGAAACTTGTTTGAAATAAAGAAAAATTGGAAAAAAGTTCGAGAAATGGACCTGAAAATAGTTATTCAATCCCAAATTTTTTTTTATAACCCATTTACTACCAGATGCTTTTTTCTCAAACTTTTATAGGCTTATTTTGGCGAAGCAACGTTTTTTTTTTGTTTTTTTTAGCACTTGATGGTGGAAGCCCGTTATAGAAAAATTCGTATGCCTTGCATTCATTTACTACAAAATTAATATAAATTATTTACTAACGATGTTAAAAGAAAATAAAAATAACCCATTGCTAAACACAACAGGTTCCACACCTTTTATTTAAGGAAGCAATTTGGTCTTCCGTTTTAAGGGCCGTTTTTATGAACAATTCGCTCTGCCACACTATTATATATATATATATATATATATATATATCATAATTATATATATATATATATTATATATATTTATAAATTATATGATATATATATATATATATATATATATATATATATTTATATATATGAAACCTCGATTGGTAAGTTTCATGTAACTGCAAAGAAATTAATCGTATTTCCTTTTATATATAACTTCTAATGATTACCAAGAACTCTGGTCGGGAAGGCAGAGCCCTTCGTATACAGGTTACTCTGCCATGCATTGATAAACTAAAATTTAATATAATAGTTTAGTATATTTATTAAATAATGGCTTGTATTGTTGTTATATGCCACAAGCGTCAAGACAGAGCCAACATACAAGATCGCAAAAAACATACAATTCACTGAATTTGTATAAAAATATATTTTTGGCTTTTAGGATGTATTATGTTGCTCTCTTCAATTTCTTTTTATTTTATGGAAAATATTTTTGAACTTTTAAGTCGGTTTACAGCATTAAAACTTAACGCTGTATACCAATATTCAACCAACAACTTCCTTAGCATAAATACCAAAAGCATCTTTATTATAGAATTTAGTTTAAAATTTATTTAAAAGAAAAACAAAATATAAGTTTTCCCCAACTTGCAATTATTTAAATTTTAACTAAAGTACTTACTTTTTTCTGAAGGGGGATGAATCTAACAGAGTAACGACTTTTCCTGTTACTTGTTTTCTTTGCTTTAAAAATTTAATAAAATTTTGATTTCATCAATATTTCGGGGAGGGAGGGGTATAGCCCCCTCAACCCTACTCCACCTTGCCTAAGCCACTGACAGCACTCGAACATTGGAAATAAAGTTGCTTCACCAGAGCACTTCAGTTAAACTTATAATTTTCTAAATTAGTAAATAATTTAAAAAAATAATCATTTTGAGTACTAAAAAAATTTTAACCACAAATTAGCTCCCAAAAAACAAGTGACCTACTTTATTAAATAAAAGTATATAATTATTCAGAGTTGCTAGAACAAACAAATAGTAGTTAAAAAGGGGTTTAATGCAAACCTAGATGTTGCTAAAATTCAAAAAGATGCCAGATCGATCACTTCAATACACAGTCAGTCGTTGTTTGGCTTCAAGCTGATAAAATGCAGTCGCTGTTTATTCCTTTATAAAGCTTTTCGGGTGAAAAGCGTACATATTCTTGGGCATCGCCATTATTGGGGCTAAAAAGTAAATCCGGCTAGTTTATTTAGTAATTTTGTTGCCAGTGATATTATAGTGATTTTAGAGCAAGTTCATGCTGCTAGACCCAAAAATGGCCTTAATTTGACTATATTGGCTCTAGTTTTTGAGATAATTTACGATCTATTGAAAAAATTCATAAATTTAGATATTTTAATAGCTAAACCTACATTATACATATATTATATTAACCCTGCTCAGGTAGCCCTCTTTAAAAATAACATAGTTGGTAGACGTTGGTCAAATTTTTCATGGCTTACTTAACCTTATTTAAACCTTTATTTTGATAAACTAGGTTATTGTTTGATTATATTTGATGCATACATCTTCAAAGGGATGACTGAGACAAACTTTTATAAAAACAAAATTTTTTTAAAACCTTTTATAAAAACACAGTTACTTTTTTTAAAGAAACCCAATAAAAACACCATGTTTTTTAATATATAATAAAAAAAACATAAAACTTTTTTTTAATTAAAATTTTTATGCAAATAAACAAAAAATGTGTAGAATCATCGATATTTTCATCCACATCGCCATTTATGACTCTACTGCCTCCAAGAAATGAAATGAAAGTGAGCTCTAATTTTTTTTATGTAAAAATGAAATATTTCTATCTACATATGCAAAATATATGCATTTTAGGTATATATATATATATAATATATATAATATATATGATATATATATATATATAATATAAATATATTATATATATATATATATATATATATATAATATATTATATATATATATATAATATATATATATATATATATATATATATATATATATAATCATATAATATATATATGGGGTTGAACGGTTGCCGGATCAAACAACCTATGAAGTGACTGAGGTACTTGCACAATCCTCATCGTCATCAATCTCAACCATATTTCTAATTTTTCTTGGAGTAAGAACTAACTCTCTTTTCCTTTTGTTCATATTCCTATTTCCAAAACATTCCGCTATTTTACTAACAAATCTATCACTCTCCTACGGGAGTCATATTCGCACATCATCCTCCACTATTACAGTCAGAGGATTCAAACGCAAAATTACCCTTCAAATATGAAATGAATTAGCGACAATATATATATATATTATATATATATTATATTATATATATATATTATATTATAATATATATATATAATATATATATATATAGTTGTTGAGCAATCGGAATTTTGGGTACCGCACCGCCATTGAAGATATGCAAAGCCACTAGAGTTAGTTTTCACCACCACCCGACGCACTCAAAAATTATTTTTGTCCACGCCACACACCGCAAACTACGAATAAGCACCACCACGCACCGCACCCTAAGAAAAATTATTTTGTCACCGGCATCCGTCACCGCCACCGCAACCTCTATGTTTCCGATGCGGCATTGCGTTCTCGCACGCACCGCAACATCCCACCTCTATATTTAAAATCGCAACTCCGCACCTGGGTCACTGAAATTATGTACTCGACCGCACCGCACCGCACCATACCTAGCACCCGTACCGCATCAAAATAAGCGCACCACGCACTTGCATCCGCCACCCGGTGCGTCGCAAACTATAGAACATGCCCTACACTAACATTACATAAGTGGTATGCCGTCGGTAATATCTACCGCACAGAGAAAAACATAAACGGTAGACGTTGGTAAATTCTACCACAAACTTCCCCCACGGAGCCCACAGTGCAGCTAAGGTGGATTTTTAATGTGATCACAGCAAATATCTAATTACCCCCTAATCCGCTAATTCGTCGCAATTTCCACCCCATTATCTCATGACGTAATGATCTTTAGTAAGGAAAAACTAAAAAAAGTTGCTCTAGGCGTTGGTAATCGTTTACCCTCGGCTCACCTGAGAGGTTAAATTGTTGACAAGTCATTCTAAATTAATTATCTACAGGAATTATTTTGGGTACGGTATATAATGCAAGAAACAAGATATGCTCGAAGAATGCAAACAAATATTGCAAGCAATACAGCTGTCTGCAATAATTTTTCCGTTGTTTTTATCTTTAACAGTCAGTGTTGAGACTCCAGTATTAATTCTGCCTTGATAGTCGTTCCTCCATTACC
>JABUQX010032050.1:0-5000 GCA_015478945.1 Trachelipus rathkii
AGAGGATATATATATATATATATATATATGTATACCTATATATATATATATGTATTAATGATATATGTATTAATTATATATATATATATATATATATATATATAATAGTAGTATTATATATATATATACTTATATAGTGTATAGGGTTGTGAAAAAAAACGGTTTTTTAATTTGGTTTTTTTTTGAAAAAAAAACACGTTGTTTTTTAAAACAAATGTTTTTTTTTTGTTTTTTATTAAAATTACGTCTTTTTAATGTATACTATACGGAATTGTTCTTAAATTATACAGGTAGTACCTACTACCTATTTTAGCTAATTTTACTTGTATTTATTTATATACAGTTATATATATATATAATATATATATAGTATATATATATATATAATATATAGTATATATTGCTAACGATATATTAGTGATAATCTAGATAATATAGATGCTTATATATATATTATAATAAATAAATATATAGGTGATCAAAAAAGGATGGTATAACAGGTGTTTTTGGGGTGTCAGGAGAAATGAGAATTGTAGGAATGTGATTGATTTCCGTGAGGAGAGAGGTTATGCTTTCCAATACTTTACTTTAAAACACAAGACTCATAATAATACTAGAGTTGGTGTAGGTAGAGATGGTATCGAAGTGGAAAAAGTATGATTGATTTTGTGTTTGGTGAAGAGGAAATGTTGAAGTATGTATTGGATGGTTAAATCAGTGAGGGGTTTAAGAATGGGATTTAATCGAGCATTATGTTGTTCTATTGTAATTAGTTAGTGGGACTTGGATGGAAGAGGAAGGTGATAGGAAGGAAGTGGGTAAAATTAAGAGTGAGAAGTTTAGTGAACAAGGTAATCAAGGATAAATATGTAAGAACGCTCGAGGGTAAATCAGTTGAATGTGAACATGTTGAAACTGAATAAAGCTGGAAGCAAATGAAAGAAGCAATTGTTAGCAGTGCAAAAGAAGTATGTGCGGTGTGCTAACGTGGGAAGTAAGAAATATAACATGAGTGGTAATGAAGAGAGGGAATGCAAGCGGTCTAATAGTAAAAAAGAAGCATGGTCGAATGTAACTAAAAGCAAATGATGAAGTTTCAAAAGAAAGATGCTTGGAATTATAAAAGAAGGAAAAAAGGAATGCTAAAAGATGCATTCGTAAGAGACAATAAGAAGAGGTAAATGAAATATTTGGAGGAGGATGAATGGGACATTGCAAGGGAATAGGAAGCCCTCTTCTGAAGGAAGCGCGAAAGGTTTAAGAATAGAATAAGGGGACCTGCTTAGAATAATGATAAGGGATGGTGTTTTGTAACTGATGAAATGGATGTGAAAGGAGTGTGGAAAGAACACTTTAAAAATCTGTATAAATTGGCAGTAATGATGAGGTGGATAATGACTGTGTGTGGGTTTGATGGGTACAAGAAGGAATAGGTATTTTGGCGATGAGGTTATTAGCAAAGAGGAGGAAATGGGAGAGTGAGAAAGTTAAAGAATGGTAAATCTGCAGGTATAGATGAAATTACTGGTGAAATGATCAAGAACGGAGGCCAAGATGGTGATTGATGATCTTGAAGTTTGTTTGGTAATAAAGCGTTATGAGGAGGGTATAGTTTTGAGGGATTGAAGGAGAGCAGTAAAAGTACCTTTATATATAAGCGTAAGGGAGATAAAGGGAACTGTAAGAAATTATAGGGTATTTAGTTAATTGAGTGCTGTACGGGAAAGATATATGCGCTGTGTTTTGGTCGAAAGAGTGCCCCGAGTGACTGAAGGACTGATTGGTGAATGAACACGGTGCGTTTGGAAGTAGTAGAGGATGTGTGGATCAATCTTTACATTGAAGCAATGAATAGAGAAAAATGGAGAGAAAAAGAATAAATTGTATTTAGGTTTTATGGATTTGCAACAGGGGTAATGATAGGGTTAATGGGGAAGTCTATGGCAGGTGTTTAAGTGATATAACGTGTTGGTGATAGCTTCTGATGGAATCAAAAGTATGTATATGACGATAATGAGGCGTTGTAAGAATAACTGGTGTCAAAAGTGATTGGGTTATGGTATTAATAGCGGAGTGAGGCAGGGTTGTGTTATGTCTCCGTTGGTTATTCAATTTGTATATGGAAGGGGTTATGAAAAGAATTGAAGGTGGCGTGACAGGGAAATGGAGTTAGAATGATGGAGATGAGTGGGGGGTGCCCTACCTATTAATAATGGCGGATGATTTGGTTTTTGTGGCGAATCTGAAGAGTTTGAGAGGATTGGTAGTGAGATTGGCAGGGTTGTGTAAAAGGAGGGGTTTGAAAGTAAACGTAGAATAAAGTAAGTTAAAGGCTGTGAGTGAGGACAGTCCTCAGTGTAAGTTATGTAGATGTGGGAGCAGCTGAAACAAGTGTCTGAGTTTTAAAATATTTGGGTATATGTTGGATGAAGAAAAGGGAACGGATGATGCAGAGTTTTAGTAGGAAAGTGTGAAATGGCAGGAAGTGGCTGTGCAATTAATTGTTTGGTGAATGTAAAGGAACTAGTCTTTAGTGCGCTAGGGTCTTTACATGAGGGTTAGTTGTTACCTGTGTTATTGTAATAGTAGTGAGACTATGTCTGGAAATAAGAAGTATAGATCAAAAGTTCAATGGTTTCAGATGGACAATTTAGGGGCATGCTAGTGAGAAGATTGTAAAATGAGGAATGACAATATTAGAAGTTGTGTGGTGTGAAGAAAGGCGTAAATGAGAGAAATAAATGAAGTATGTTGAGATGGTTTGGTCATTGGAAAGGATGAATGATAGTCGCCTTTTTAAGCGGATGTATAGTGCGAGTGTGTTGAATAACCGACGCGGCTGGGAGTTCGAAGAAAAAGTGGATTGAGTCAGTATAAAGGAATGTCTGAAGAGAGAAATGTGAGTTTTTCAGCAGAAGGCAAGAAAACGGTCCCTAATAAGAGTAAATGGCTTGGTTTTATGAGCGGGCATAATGGTTGTGGGCCCACCTGGGCCAAGGAATGAACCTTTACACTGACGATTTACCATAGTGGGGTTCGTCGCAGTTCCGTGAAGCTATAGGGTGGATTTTTCTGACTGCGACGAGTTCCCTTAACTAATTAAGTGGTTTAAAAGGGGGGGGGTAAGGCTGGGCTTTCTTTTTCGACTTTTGTCATATTTCCTTCTGCTTTTCTTTTCTGATGCCTTGTTAACGGACCTAAACCCCCAGTCTTGGGGAGAAAATGGTAGATGAAGCATATATATATAATATATAAATATATATATAATATATATATATATATTATATATATATATATATAATATATATAATATAATATAATTATATATAATATATAGTAATATATATATATATATAATATATATATATATATATAATATATATTATATATATATATTATATATATATAATATATATATATATATATATATATATTAATATATATATATAATATCTATATATAATAATAATCAGATCATGTGAAATGTATAATTATATGCCCTAGAGCACTAATTAAACTTTATTAAGTACTAAACTCTACTTTATATATTGTATACCTCTTTTAACATATTGTATTTACTGTATTTTAATGCTAAATACCCTAAAAAGACTTGATATATATGAAAAATAAGTAATTTAAAAAAAAAAACAAAAAAAAACAAAAAATTTTGGCCTTTGGTTTTTTTTTAAAAAAAAACGTGTTTTTTTTTAAAAAAAACGAACGGTTTTTTTTTAATCCCACCCTAATATTATATAATATCTTCCTAGGTGGGCAAAGATCAGAGGAGTACCAATTCCTCAGGAGTTGGAGATAGACGGAATTCAAAGTTGATCAAAGGTGGAGCACTATAAAGTGGAGCACATATAACAAGATGATCATAGAGGTTGAATCTGGGATCAGAGTGTTGAATAGATAAAGGATGAGATTGTGTAGAATGACCAGTAGCAGGGATCTCCTCAATGAATCGAGGAGGTATTCCACTAGAGATTTCAGAAGAGCAGTATCCATTGTAGAGAGAGAGAAGAGAGAGAGAGAAGAGAGAGAGAGAGAGAGAGAGAGAGAGAGAGAGAGAGAGAGAGAGAGAGAGAGAGAGGGAGAGAGAGAGAGAGAGAGAGAAGAGAGAGAGAGAGAGAGAGAGAGAGAGAGAGAGAGAGAACAGTGTCCATAGTATTGTGATAGTATAAGAAGTGA
Organism: Trachelipus rathkii; assembly: GCA_015478945.1. Taxonomy (NCBI): domain Eukaryota; kingdom Metazoa; phylum Arthropoda; class Malacostraca; order Isopoda; family Trachelipodidae; genus Trachelipus; species Trachelipus rathkii. The sequence goes on from JABUQX010032050.1 coordinate 4,192, forward strand.
TGCAGCCGTTCGACAGATAAAAAGAGATAGTGGAATTGGTAAGAGTAGGGGAGTTAACAAGGAAAAGCCCTAGACCAAACCTTATCTGAGGAGAACAGTGTGTTGAACCGACTCCAGACATGTAAGGTACTCCATAAAAAGGCAAACATCGGCCCAATATAGAGCAAACATCTGGGTCGATGAGAAGTTCCGTAGGTGCCTCAGAATATCCGACTTCTTTGAAGCTTATTTTTAAAGAGAAATATTGTGATCACTGTAATCAAAATCGCTAGAAAGGGAAAAGCCAAGAATATTATGAACAGAAGAATGTTTGAGCTGTGTGCTTTCGAAGGAGATATTATAGTTGTATAGAAGATTCTGTCAAGTAGATAGATGAAGAAAATGTGGTTTTTTGAGGCATTGAAAACTACTAGTGTTTTCCCCAATTTAGAGATTTGATAAAGTTCAGAGGGAAGTTACTCCAAGGCCACCACCCTAGAATGCTGTAATTGCTGTTGAGATGGTAATCAAAATAGGAGTGGTAGACGGCGAAGTGATGAAGAGAATGTCATTAATGAGAGGTAGAAAAAAAGTTGGGATAGGGCGGAGCAATAAGGAATACCAATATTAACAGATTTAAAGGATGAACGATGATTATCTATAAAAGGTATTTTAGAGAGAAACTGGAAAGCAAATTGGTGTAAAAACTACAGAGAGAGAGAGAGAGAGAGAGAGAGAGAGAGAGAGAGAGAGAGAGAGAGAGAGAGAGAGAGAGAGAGAGAGAGAGAGAGAGAGAGAGAGAGAGAGAGGAGAGAGGAGAGAAAGAGAGA
>JABUQX010032050.1:15000-17500 GCA_015478945.1 Trachelipus rathkii
ATATATATGTGTGCGTGTGTTTGTGTGTAATCGTGTTATACCCTTTGAGTTTGAGCAGGAATGAAATAATTTAGTTAGCGTTATTTTCTCTTGTATAGGAAACGTTCGTTCATGCTGAAAAAAAAAGATTATTTCATTTTAAGTTTATTCTTTGACCCAGTTTTTTTCCCGTTTCAACTCGTTTCAATACTTTTCGACAAGATTCAACTAATTTCGACTTGTGTTTGAAATGACATTATTTCCACAAAATAATTTGATGCTGAAAATTTTTAATTTATTTTATTATTTTTTTTTTTTTTTTTTTTTTTTTTTTTTTTTTTTTTTAAATGGCAAGTCTAAAAGGAAATTGGTCGTATATATTTTCTATTAACTTTTGTCATGTGGAGTTAAAAATATGTTGGTTAAGGTGCGTGTAAATAATTTTTTATATTAAAATTATGAGATGGATGTTCTATTTTGATTCAATCACCCATATTTATGCATTCAAAAGTAGAAAAATATAATTCCCATACAAAAAAAAAAGAAAGATAATTAAAATTTAGGCAATTATAATTTTATTTATAACAATTAGTTAATTTCCCATGGGTGTTTACGAAACAAGATTATCACTCGGTGAATGGGATGGTTCGATTTTTGTTCTGGGATAGTTGAAACAAAGATGGGTCTTTATTACTTAAAGAGCTCTAAAAGCGACATGTTGGTCTTTGATCCCAGATCCCAGCATGGTCGAATTTCAAACACTACCTTTTTTGGTTTTGAAATTGAAAAATTGCAATAATTTTTTTTCCTGTCATCTGATCAGCATTAAATTTTCAGGATATATGTAGTTGGGGGAGATACACATTTTGTATTAAGATGATTATTTGGTATGTACAATTTTCCTTTGCCATGGAACAAATGTTACAAAAATATATTTTTGGGGAGAATTTAAAAAAGAAAACTTTTTTAGTATACAAAAACATTGTGTAAATAAATAAATAAAAAGTATTTTGCCCTACTCAATACGCCTTGTAAATTTTATTTTGATCAGTTGAGTAGAAAAATATTATCTCGATTTTTCAAAAATTTGTTTTTCGAAAAAATAAAAAAATTTACGTTATTTTTTTTCCTATTCACCCGCTCAACATCAAATTTTCAAGGCGTATAGAGTCTGGTTAGATACTTCCTTTTTATTTAGATAATTTTTTTTGGTATACTCCAGAAAAAAAAGGAAAAAAAAAAAAAAAAAAAAAAAAAAAAAAAAAAAAAAAAGTTTTTCTTATATAATTTGCTCCATGTTCAGAGTCAAAATTATTGCATATACCAAAAATTAATCTACATAAAAAATGTGTATCTCCTCGGCTACAAATGCCAAATGAAAATTTCATGCTGATCAAATGACCAAAAAATCACCGCAATTTTTTCGTTTTCAAAAAAAAAAAAAAAAAAGTAATGTTTAAATTCGACCATTGCTTAGATCTGGGCTCAAAAATCAACATTTCGCCTCTAGGGTTCTTTGGGTAATAGACCCATCTTTGTATTGTTCACGGTTGAAGTTACTTCGAAAAATAATGTTAGGACGAGAATAGAAAAATATCTAAAACAAATATTTTCAAAAAAATTAATAAATAAAAGAAATCACTGCAGCACAGAAAACATCCGTAAACGAATTTATAGATGCGTCAGAAAACTGCAAGTTTGCTGTTTCTATTTGGTCAAAATCACCTGAAATTAAGAAAATTATGACTACTTCCCAGCGGGGGCTAAAACACCCCCTCTAAGTACAAAATATAAAACACGGCCTGAACGTAGGGTTGGCAAAACGCACCGGTGCGGTGCGGTGCGGTGCGCCGGTGCGAGCTGTAAATGTCCGTGTTTCGGTGCGGGTTGCGGGGTGCGAGAAATTTTTTTTGTGCTACGGTGCGGTTGCGGTGCGCGGTGCGAAGCTTTTGGTGCGGTGCGGTGCGCGGTGCGAAGCTTTTGGTGCGGTGCGGTGCGTGGTGCTGGGCCTTTCAGATTCAATTTTAAAAATTCATATATATATTATATATATATATATATAATATATATATATATATATAATATAATATTATATATATATCTATATATATATTACATATATATATATATATATATATATATATATATATAATATATATATATATATATATATATATATATATGATATAATATATATATATATATATATATATATATATATATATATAAACATTCTAACTTTTATAATACTATATATATATATTATATATATAATATAATATATTATATAGTATATAATATATATGATATATATATATAGTATATAATTACTAGAGTTTTATATACTAACTCAAAGACCGCGAGTCGTCATTTCAAAATAACTCAAGGTCAGAGTCTCTGAGATGCTGAGTCTGCATATCCGAAATTTGAAATTAAATCACTAACGTCAGTCGGATTCAGTTGTATAGCAATCGCAGTGGCTGGAAGTGATTAAGAATATTGAGTGTGCTCATTGTTCTGT
>JABUQX010032050.1:25000-31885 GCA_015478945.1 Trachelipus rathkii
TTATTTCCTTGTTTAATTGTTTCTTTCTAAGTTTTTTTTTTTTTTTTTTGTCGGGTAATAATTCTATTAACAAAATAACAAATTGTTAAACCAATTAAACTTTATAATTTATATTAATTTTTTATTATTCCGCTTCATAAATGTGTTTGCTCACTAGAATCTATATAACTATTTTGTGCTCTATCCGTTCTCTTTTCAGTTCATTTTAAGAAGAGAAAACACACACTAATTTATTTTAATTTAAAATTTCACTTAACAACAAATATTCTATTTTATTTGTTTACATTCATTTATTTTTCCTCAAATTTATCTGATATTTAATTTACTCGCGAGCGCTTACAGCATATGCACATATGCTCAAATATTTTGCTATTCTTATCTGTGAAAAAAGCATCAGCCGGGCTAAATTCCCCCACTTCCATTCTTTTACTATCAAAGAACTTGTGCAAACAATCCTGAGTACCTTCGTATGTATATTTGTTTTCCGAATAACATTAACGCAAAGGCAAAGCAAAAGCTTCCCCTTTTGAACGCGAGGGTTAAATATCCCTCCAAAAGAACTTCCAGTTCGTAATATGATCAGATTTTAAATGCTTATAATACTTATAATACTATATAATTATAAATTCCTAAAATATTTTCGCGTCTAATTCACTCCCTTGCTTGTGGCATCCTTCTAAAATTCAAAGCTCATTTAATTAAGTTTTGCCTACTGCTTTGCTATTATATAAATTAACCGCGACGAATCTGGCACTAAGACTCGTTTGAAGTGGCTCATTTAGTGCCTCCTTAATGAGGAAATTGGACATATTTGGATACTTAATAGCTAGTTTTATTGTATCTTTTTAGGATTGCCTCGTTTTTGGCCTACAATTTGCATTAAATTCGATTTATTTTTTTTTTTTTTTTTTTTTTTTTTTTTTTTTTTTTTTTTTTTTTTTTTTTTTTTTTTTTTTTTTTTTTTTTTTTTTTTTTTTTTTTTTATTTTTTTTTTTTTTTTTTTTTTTTTTTTTTTTTTTTTTTTTTTTTTTTTTTTTTTTTTTTTTTTCTTTTTACTGCATTTTTTTTTTATTTGGTAATCTGGAATGCAGACCCATGACAATCCGGTCTAATGTATTCTGTCTAAAAGGGCGACATTTCGGGGCTTAGAATCAATAATGATATGATGAGACGATATCTTTTGTGAGATTGGATTATGATCATTTTTTAATTAGTTATAAAATTTTCACCTAGAATCTTGCAAGCATATATACAAATATATATATATATATATATGTATTTCTATAATATATATATATATAGTATATATATATATATATTATTATATATATATATATTATATAATAATATATATTATATATATTATATTAATTATATATATAATATAAATTATAATGATAAATATATATATATATTATAAATATTCCTCAATTCTATATATAATTATACATATATATTACCATTTAGGTATATATATATATATATATATATCTATCTTGTATATTATTGATATTAGTATATATATATATGTTTTTATATAATATTTATTATTAGTATTATTATATATATATGAGTATATATATATGTACTTATATATATATATATAATATTATGTTATATTAATATTTATATATATTTTATATTATATGTATAATGTTATATATAAAGAAAATAATACTAAAAATATTTATGATATTTATTATTAGTATAGTAGGTATATAATATTATAATGTATATTATGTATATTTATGTATATATATATATATATATTAAATTATTTAGGCAATTTGTGTGAGTTTTTGTTAACTCGTAGCACTCGTAAGTTTTTTTTTAATCGATAATCGGTTTTCTTTAATATTTATCCTACCAGCATGATGACCGAAAAAAGAGTTGCCATATCTAACGATTTTGGTTTTATGGTTCGAAAAATCGTTATAGTATATAGTTTATATACTATTATATATTATATTATATATTTTATATTATATATATATATATATAATACTATATTATTTTTATATATATTATTATTATATATATTATATAATTTGGCGACGGGAAAAAAATGTTTATGTTGCCAGTGTTGTACAGTTGAAAGTCTATCGAAATCTCGATTATCGTTAAAATAATCGGTTTTTTACACAGTACCACAGTTATATATATATATTACTATTATATATATATATATATATATTTATATATATGATATATATATTTATATTACTATATATTTTATATTTAGTATATATATATATATCTAATATTATAATAGTTTAACGTTTCAGGTTCCACTTTCACTCTCTCCAAATAGCTGTTACATACTGTATGAAAAGGTGTCTCAATTCTGTAATCTTTTATTCTTGTTTAATCAATTCCCTTATACTCTATACATCTATTTTAAATCTTTTATTTCTTAGCTGATTGAAGATTTGCAAACTTTTTGTTTCTTGCTGTTCTATTTACAGATTCTTTTGTCTTAGTCTTGTTCTTGTATGAGATTGTTTTCTTCGTAACGTTTTTTTTTTTGTTGTTTTTTTTTTTTTGTTTTTTTTTTTTTTTTTTTTTTTTGTTTATTCGATCTGGATGATTTTCATGTTAACAAAAAAAATAATTATTAAAAAAACTTTATGATTAAATTGGTGATTTGCTACTTAGAATTAAACATTTTGCTCATGCCGTTCTTCTTTTCCAGGTTCAGAGAGATTGAAGAGATAACCTGTCCTGACACGCTCTAAATTTTAATGTTAAATTTAAGTTGTCGCTTTAACAAGAAACATCCTTTTTTTATTGTTTTTTTAGGCATATTCATTTATTTTTCCTCGAATTACCTGATATTTATCATAGGCGAGCGCTTGCAGGTATACTACACACACATGTACAAACATTTGCTAATCTTTAATCGTAATTATAGGTCTTTTAGTGCCTGGTTTAATTATGATACACACCCCATATCTCTCATCTATTCAAAGAGCTATCGTTTCAAACAACCTCTTGGTTACCTTCGTACTGTAAATATTGTTTTCCCCGAAGTTTTTCCGATATTATAGTCATTAACGCAATATGGCATGCAAAGGCGTCCCATCTTTTCCCACGAGGGTTAAATATCCCTCCAAAGATAAAGCTTCCATTTCTCGTTAATTAGATATCAAGATTTAAAGATGACTTAACGAGGACCATTTCATGTCTAATTCAATCCCTGTGCAATGTGGCATCCTTCTAAAATCAAAAGCTCATTTAATTAAGTTTTGCTTACTGCTTTGCTGTTATTAATAAATAAACTGCGAAGATATGGCACTAAGACTGACGTGAAGTGGCTCATTCTAGTGCCTACTTAAAGATCAAATTGGACCTATTTAGATACTTAATAGCTAGTTTATTGTATCTTTTTAATATTTTGCCCTCTTTCTTTGGCATGAATATGCCATTAAATTCAACTTTTCATTTAGTAATTAGAATGAAATTCCATGACAATTTACAAGTTCTTAGATTCTCGTACTAAATATGGGCTCAGTTGCGGTCTTTAAGTAAACATAATGAAATGCAGATCGAATAATTTTCTTGAGATGAGATTTATGAAATACTTTTTTTAATGTAGCTGCCATAAATATTCATCTTATGAACGTTGAATGATCGAATTATATATATATGATTAATGATATATTATTATTAGTATTATATATAGATATTTATATACCTTTATATGTCTATATATATTATATATATATAGTATATATATATATATCATATATCGTATATATGTATATTAGTATTAATATTTATGAGTATATGTATATAATATTAGAGTGATATATATGTATAGTTATATATATATATATATATATATATAGTATATTATATATATATAGTTTGGAAGCTGCGTGGTCTAGCAGAGGCTGGAGTGCCAGACGTTTCTCATACGAGAGGACGCCTGGTTTCAAATCCTCGCTGGGTAGTCAGTTGAGTGTTATCTACCTGGGGTCAAGGAAAGAAACTTCGGACTGCGTAACATTGGTTGAGTGGCGCATGGTATTGGATAGCCGGCCTTAATGTTCGATTTCCTGTGGTCCCCTCGTGTTACCCCCTGCATAGGGGATAAAGCGACGTTAAAGGTTAGTTTTATACTATATATATATATTATTATATTATAGTATTATGGTATTTATATATATTTATATTTATTATATAATATATATATATATATATATATATATATATAATATATTTATTATTTCCAAATTTGTTTGTAATTGTGTTAGGCCCCTTGAGTTGAGCAAGTGGGGAATAATTGAGTTAATATTATTATCACTTTTATGGGAAACGCTCGACCATGCCGAAAAAAAATGTTATTTTAACTTTTTTCTTTCAAGAAGTTTTTTATTTGTTTCAACTCGTTTCAACACGTTTCGACAAGATTCAAGTAATTTCGACTTGTTTTTGCACTGAAATAATTTTCAGACTAATATTCGGTGTTGAAATATGGTTTATTTTTAATTTAACTTCGTTTTCAAAATTATTTATCTTTTCATTATAATGATTTATGGTTAAGATAGGGAAATTTGGTTCATAATATATTTCTATTAAATTATTCATTGTGGAGTTTAAAATATTTCTAATCTTGTCAGAATTTTAACACGTTCCGTATTTATGTATTCACAAGTGGTAAAGATAATGGAAAAGATTATTAAAATTTAAGTAATTTACATTTTTTTTTATAATAATAATTGGTTAATATTCTTATGTGTGTTTACGAAACAAGATTATCACTAGGAGAACTACAAACAATTATTCCTTCAAATTAGCTTGCAAAATTTACATAATATATACTATACTAATAGTATAGATATTTGTATTTATTAATTATATATATATATATATATATATATAAATATATATTATATATATATGTATTATATATATATATATGGTATTATATTATATATATATATAAATGTAATTATATACTTATTATATTATATTATTAAATTATATATATATATGTATTTATATATAACTAATTTATATATAAATATATTTATATTTTATTATACTATTTATTTATATATTATTATATTTATATATATTATATATATAATGTATATATATATTAGTATATTATATATATTATATATATAATATTATAATATATATATATAGTATTTAATATATTTAGTATATATATATAATATTATATATTTATTATATGTATATATAGTATATATATATATATATATAGTATATATATATTATTATATATTATATATATAGTATTCTACTATTATATATATATATATATATTATATATATATATATATATATATATATATATATTTAAGCTTTATAATATAATATATACTATATTAATATTGTATATATATGTATATATTATATATAATATTATAGTATATATATTATATATTATAATATATATACTATATTATTATATACATTATATATATTATATAATATATACTATATATATATATCATTATATATATGATATAATCACTTTAGTGAGAACACGATCGCAGTCAGAAAGTTCGCATCTCTAAGCTGTCACGAACCACCGATGGACCCTACTTTGAGATCATCGTCAATTGTAAGGGTCATCCCTTGTCCCAGGTGGACCACAACAGTGTAGGAGGGATTTCGACACACGATGTGCCGCCGCGATCTCTCCAGCCATGTGAACTACTGAGGCTTTTTTGCACCGTATTTTTGGAAATACTCAGCTACCTCATGGGTTTTTTTAGTGCTTTTTTTTTTTTTTTTTTTTTTTTTTTTATGTTTTAGATTTTAATTTAATTATTTTTTTTTTTTTTATTTTTTAGATTTTATTTTATCTTATTTTTTTGTTTTTTTTATTTTTTTTATTTTTTTTTTATTTTTTATTTATTATTTTTTTCGCGGATTTTCCCCACCCCACTTAAGGGTGGGGGGGCGTTACGGAAGTTCGCTCAAACGCGTTATACGCTTTAACCGCAAAGGCCCCGTTCCGAACCGCGCTCGAACCGCGCAAGCACCGCACCGCACGCACGCACTGCACAAAGCCGGACCAGTTTTTTCGCTGTTTTCGCATCTCAGGTCGTTTTTCTATAACTCATAATGTTTTTAATATCACGAATGCATCCATAGACACACAACACCCACCCTTATACACACACACACCCTCATCATCCCAGAGTCCTTCCCTCCTACCCCGTTTCATTCACCGTATCTCCTATTTGACCTTCCATTCCCGTGACTGCTTTTTCTGTCCTGGTGGCTCTCCATAGTGAGGTATTCCAATCCCCATTCCTATGTTTCATTGAATCTATGTTGGTCAAATTTGCTTTTCATCTACTATATTCATATCATATATGATATAATTTGGTATTTTACTATATATTATATATATATATTATAATTATATAGTATTATAATATATATATATAATATATATATATGTTTAGTTATATATATTGATAAAGAGAAATATATTCTCTAATTAATAATAACGATAGTGTTTCACAGGTTATCCTACCATTGGTCCGTTCTTTAGGGTAATGGTCGCATCACTCTCAGTTTTTATATACTTACCCTACTTAGTCATGTATATGCCAGTTATGGCCGCTGCGCATAAACATCTTCTTATCTCTGAGTGTGGAATCATCCCACCCGATGCGATGAAACAAAGGAATTGTGGGATTTATAAAATGTGACCTATACCAGTCACTAACCGAACTGGAACTCGACCCCGGTAGCCTGCAAGGAAGTTGAATAGACTTAACTAATTGGGCTCGTCTGATACTGCCCTATATTATAACAAATGGTACTTATATTTAAATCATTTTTATGCATTATCACAACTTTTGGAAATATGTCTATTTTCCATATTAAATGTTTAGA
>JABUQX010032051.1:12500-25000 GCA_015478945.1 Trachelipus rathkii
TATCTTCCATTCTATCTTCTATTTTATTTTATATTTTATCTTGTATTTTATCTTGTATTTTTTATCCTGAAGGTTATTCTGTATTTTATCTTGTATTTTATCTTGTATTTTCTTTTGTATTTTATATTGTATTTTATCTTGTAATTTATCTTCTACTTTATCTTGCATTTTATCTTGTATTTTATCTTGAATTTTATCTTGTATTTTACCTTGTATTTTATCCTGCAATTTACGTAACAACCTCAAAGTATCCTTTGCTAATGGATTCGTGGCTGGTGATACAACGTAAAATTTAAAATCCCATAATATAAATAATAAAGAGGACGCAATGACACAGCAGACAATTTTTGTCACTCACATCGCTTCTAACATAAATGTCCTCTTCAACGATAAATGTTTTAATTAAATCGACAAGTCTTTCTGACCCTCTCAGATCTCTTCCGGCTTCTTCCCCCCGTAAGCTACTTATGGTTTTACAAATCGTTATTATTATTATTATTATTATTATTATTATTATTATTATTATTATTATTATTATTATTATTATTATTATTATTATTATTATTATTATTATTAATAATAATAATAATAATAATAATAATAATAATAATAATAATAATAATAATATAATAATAATAATAATAATAATAATAATAATAATAATAATAATAATAATAATAATAATAATAATAATAATAATAATAATAATAATAATAATAATAATGAGAAAAATAACTTTACAAAAATACTAATGATTTGATAGAGTCCTTTGATTTCAACATCTAATATCTAAATATTCCTAGCAACCGAAATTGAAAAACGAGCATGAGCCTACGGGATCTTAATATTTCAATTATTAATTAAAAGTTTATTAAAAAAAATAATAATCGATAATAATAATAATAATAATGATAATAATAATATTAAGACAAACAACCTTTTTTCTACGTAATGAATGCTGTCGAGTAAATTACAATTATGTAACAATGTTCTTAATAGCAAAGATGATTTACTCCCATTTTTGGAGTTCGGAGCGTCCTTTAAACCTATTCCCATGGAGGCCACGAAGTTCTGATAGGGCCGTCGAAACGGCTCATTGGATAAAATGAATTGATAGTTCCCAAGATGAACATCAGTTATATTTTTCAGAAGCGAACGCTTCTCTCTAAGGACCTAACATTGATGCAATATGGTTCCCTTTTCATATATATATATATATATATAATATATATATATAATATATATATATATATATATATATATATATTATATATATATATATTATATATATTAGTTGAGCTCCAGCCGGTCCACTAATTCGGTAAATAAAACTTTTTCAGGAAAATGAACAGGAAGGTAACTTTTATGACAAAGCAGAGAACTGTTTGTTAAAATTTGAGTAACTCACCACAGTATATAGATAGATAGATAGATAGATAGATAGATAGATAGATAGATAGATAGATAGATTAGATGATAGATAGATAGATAAGATAGATAGATAGTAGATATATAGATAGATAGATAGATAGATAGATAGAGATGAATTTGTATGTAGCTGTATTTGTGATAGCAAGATTCCAACATACCCTCTTAATAACAGTTGCAATGTACTGATCATCCAATTTATTTAAATACAATGTAATCACCTGTAATCAGGGCTGCGAAGTCGGTAATTTTTTAACGGCTCCGGCTCCGACTCCGGCTCCGACCCCATCATTTTAAAATTGTTCGGCTCCGGCTGCGGTTCCAGCTCTTTGTTATAATTTCATCTCCATATACATACACGATATTATTAGTTCAATAGGTTATCAAATTTTTATGGTATTGTAGAATAGATTGATTGTCAATGACACCTTCATTTTGACATACAATTAAAAATTTAGAAATTATTTTATATAAAAAAATTTTAAACATAATTTAAACATAAATATAATTTATTTTCTTCCTAACTTAAAATATTTCTTATTTTGACTCTATAAACATATTATGCAATATAATTTTTTTCAAATAAGTTGTTTCTTAAAAATAAAACTACTTCAAGAAAACCCTCCTTTAACGATGTCTTTAGATTGATTCAAATTTAATATTTTTAAATCCGAATAAAAGAACTCAGCACCCACTTGAGTGGGGGCCAAAGCTGTAACTGAGTAAGCAGCATCTTGCTAAATATGTCGTAACTGTCAACATTAATTTCCGGTCAATCTCGTTTTCACATCTATCTAATGCCTTATGGAATTCTATTTTGTATTTTTCCAGATAATTTTTGGGTTAATGGTCTTTAAATGGCTGATTGTCAATTTTCAGTCGGTTTTCTGCGTGCTCCAATTAGTTCCATTACCTATCAATACCCGTTTCATCATCTTCATCTGACGAGATACCACAAGAAAGAATTCCTGAAACCAGATTATTTGTTCGGTATTGTTATTTATTTTAAGTTCTAGTTCAGAAAGAGCATTCATAGCTTTTAATATCAGATCTTTTGTTCTGAGGAAGATTCTTAACTGTGAATCAACCTATTTTGTTTTCAGTTAACATTCTTTCATTTTCTCCTTACTTTCATGGAATTTTTAAGTCATTTGCTAAAATCTATCTTTTATTTTCTAATATATTAATTAGAATACTTTTATTCTCTATAAAATTTGACAGTAGTCAAGTCCCCTGCTTGAATTTTCTTTATTGTAAGGAAAGAATATTTTAATTACTCTCTGAGGATTCAATTTGCTGTTATTGACTGATTTTTTTTCACACGATGCCACCACTCACTGGCAGGGCCCTTTTCAAAAGGAAGGGGCAAAAAAAGAAAAAAAGAAAATAAAGAAAAAAACATTAAAAAAAAAAAAACTAAACAAATGGAAAGTAAACCCACCCAGTATCTTGTCTAACGCAATTCCCTCAGGTAGGAGCACACGTGGGACTTAAAGAGAGGAAAATTGAATACTGCAGGGAAAATAGATGAAGGCAAGGAGTTCCACAAAACATATGTGGCTGGAAAGAAGGAGGCACCACAACGAGTGATCCTTGAGTCTCCAATATTCACACAATATTCATGTGAGAGTAAGGCACATCTTGGGTTACGAAGGCGACTCAATAGTGGAGGAATGTGAGAGGTCAATTCACTCAAGCACCTGCCGTTGTAATACCTATAGAAAAGAGATAGGGCGCCAATGTCACGTCGCAGAGAAAGAGGGTCAAGAGAGTCAGAAAGTTTTAAAAAAATTTATACAAAATATGGGGAGAGAAATCTCAGGTATACCTCATTTTCCTAGCTTGGTGCTTTAAAACTTTCATTAATTTTGAGGCACGTGCTACGTTTGCTATTTTTTTCGCCTTGTTTATAAGATTTGATTTGACAGTATTGTAAAGTGTGAACTCAGCACATGTGTGCAATCAATATTAGCGTCATCGGAACATCTTTTTATAATTTTATCATGTTCATTCTGAAAATCTATAGTTCTTCGTTTTGACATTCAATAAAATTTGAATCACACTGGCCAGTTCCTCAAGTTCTTGGTACTGATTAGTATTATACTTGATGCTTTATTCGTAACTATTAGCGGCATATAGAGGATTTTTAGGCATGAGGATGCTGTGTTTTGTTGCTGTAAAACACACACACACACACACACACACACACACACACACACACACACACACACACACAGCTAACAAATGTAATTTTTTTTATTTTACTGAAGGTGAACATGACTCTCATCTCTTTCATATATATATATATATATATATATATATATATATATATATATTATATATAGTATTTATATACTATATTTATATATATATTATTATATAATATTATATTATATATAAATATTAGTATATAATTTATATATAAATATATATAGATATATATATATTATATATATATATATTATATATATATATAGTAATATATATATATATATATATAATATATAATTACATAAAGAGCGATGTCATAGTATTTACATGGCGAGTAATAAAGTATTTCAAAAACTATAATTTTAGCTACCATAATTAATCCAATGTAACCAGTAGTTGCTCACCTAACTTGACAAAAAGGAAATGCATATTTTTTAAATTTAAGGGAACTAAATTAGCGATTTTAAAAGGAGTTTGGCCGAAATTGCATCATCTTTTGAAATTTAGAAACGCATTTTCCACAAAGTTAAAAATAAAATAATTATATTTGACTGAATCTTAGCAAGCACTAGTCCATAGGGTGTCGCCAACTTCGGCTATAGCACATTTCGCCGATATAATATATATTATATATATATATATATATAATATATATATATATTATAGATAATATATATATATATATATATACTTATAATATAATATATATATATATTATATATATAATATATATTAAATATTAATATATGATAAATATTCTGGAAAGAAGTACAAGTATAAAAAGAAGAGAGGGAGGGTTAGGTGAGAGGTTAAGGGATGGGATGGGGAATGGATAGGAGGGGAGAATTGGAGTGAGGAAAAGATGGGGGAATATTTAGAGGATTATTGAATGAATTGGGTGGAAGAGAGATGAGGAGGTTCAAGAGGTGAGGTTGGGGGGTGAAGAGGGACGGGAAGGAGATATAAATACAAATGGAAGAAATTATTAGGGCGATAACTAAAGGAAAGAAAAAGGAAATCCACAGTGTCTAGATTGGTGTGAGTATGGAAATGTACAAGCATGGGGGGCAGAGGGTGGAGGAATGGCTGTAAGGTTATATTAATTTAGGTTGGAGAAGGAAGAGGTTCCACAGGTATTGGGAGGATGGTTGTGGTTCCCCTGTGTATAAAGGAAAGGGATAGGATGGAGTGTGGTAATTATAGAGTATTTGTCTTTTGAGTGTAGTAGGGAAGGTGTATGGGAGAATACTAATTGGAGGGTGAGAGATTTAACGGAAGAGAGTATGGGGGAAGAACAAAGGGAGGATTTAGGATGGAGGGGGTGTGTGGATCAAGTGTTCACAATGAAAATGCTTGTGGAGAAAGGTATAGAAAGGAAAGGAAAAGTGTATGGGTGTTTTTTATTTAGATTTAGAGAAAGCATGTGATAGAGTGAAGAGGGGTGAATTATGAGGTGCTGGAGGAACATGGAGTAGGGGGTAAATTAGATAAAGGTATAGGGCCTTTTATAGAAATAGCAGAATGTGTTGTGAGAGTATTAGGAGGGGAGAGAGAGATGTTTTGGAGTGGAGAGAGGGTTGAGACAAGGATGTGTGATGTCAACCGTGGCTTTTCAATTTATTTAGGGAGAGTGTCTGCAGAGGAAGGATGAGGGAGGGGAGAAGGGTGGAATTGATGGATAGGGTCGGTGAGATGGGATGTGACATGATTACTATTGCGGATGATACACCTTGTGGCGAAAGATTCAGTGAAGGGGTGTAGTATTTGGTGAAGGGGGTGAGAGAGTGTTGTGGACTAAGGGTCTTAAGATTAAATCCAGGTAAGAGTAAAGTGGTAGTGTTTGAGGAGGAGGAAACAGATGAGGGGATGGGGTTAGAGATTAGTGTAGGAGGTGTAGTACTGGAAGAAGAAGTAAAGGTTTTCAGATATTTAGGGATGGATTTGTGGTAAGGAAGGAGGTGGAAGCGAAGAGATAATCATAGACTAGGAGAAGGAATTGAGGAGCATTGAGTGTGTTGATGGGAATTATGGCAAGGGGTGGGATTTATCACATAAACTTAAGATAAGTATGTTTTGAAAAAATTTGTGTTTCAGCGGTACTATATGGGTGGAAACATGGGGTTAATGCTTAGGTCCAAGAGGAAATTTTGGAAGTGTTTTGAGATTGAAAGGGCTGAGAGCGCGTTTGGGTGGGGTTAGTTAAAAGAGAGAGGATTTAGGAAAGGGTAATAAAAGAAGATGTGATTGGGAAGATGGGAGAAGAGCGGAGTAGGGAATGTTAGATGGTTTGGACATCGGAGAGAATGGTGGAGCAGAGGGTGTTAGGAGAGTTCTGGGAGGGGAGGGGATAGGGAAGGAGAGAAGGGGGGAGACCAAGAGAAGGATGATGGATGAATAAAGGAAATGTTGGAGGAGAGAGGAATGAGGGTGGAAGAAGGTAGGGTGTTAGCGAGAGATAGAATGGAATGGAGGAGGTGGGTGAGAGATGAAGGAAATAGGGAAGCTGCACGTACCACTAACCCGCTTATGCGGGAATAAGTGCTAGTAAAATGAATAATAATATAATATATATATATATATATATATACTATATATTTATATATATAAATATATATATATATTATATATATATATAATATATATATATATATATATATATATATTATATATATATATATATATATATATATATATATATATATTATATATATTATATAATATATAGTATAAATAAATATAATATATATATATATATATATATATATATGGATAAGTTACAATAACAATGACTATAAATATATTTTGATATTTGAAATCAGTCCCCAACTAAAAATGATCTTAAAAAATGAAAAATTGCTGTAATATTTTTTTGATCATCCGATCAGCATGAAATTTTCAGGGCGTCTGTAGATGGTGAACATACATATTTTTTTTTGTATTTACAATAGTTTTGCCTCTGACCATGGAACCAATTTTTTTTTAAAAAAAATTGAGTATACAAAAAATAATCTAAATGAAAAGGCATATCTCCCCCAACTATATACGTCCTGAAAATTTGATATTGATCATGGATGATGAGTAGGAAAAAAATTTGCGCAATTTTTCACTTTTTTCAAAAAATATTTTTCTGAAATGATGAAAAATTGCAATATTTCTTTTCTACTAATCGATTCAATGTCAGATTTTCAGTGCGTTTATAGTTAAAAAGACGCACCCTTTTCCTTAACTTAGATAAAAAATTTTGAATACTCAAAAAAAATTTTAAAATTTGTTCTATTGTATATTCAAAAACCTATTCTAAATAAATAATGTGCATCTCCATAATTCAGATGTCCTGAAGATATGTTGATCGGATGACGAAAAAAATCTATCGCATTTTTTTCATTTTTCTAAATAAAAAAAAAGTTGTATTCGGAATTGGGTCATTGCTGGGATCTGGTTTCAAATATCAAAAGTTTATATTCATTGTTCTTGTAACATATTCATCTTCGTATACGTAAAGTTTAAAGTAATTTCGGAAAACATTGTAAGGCGTGAACCCCAAAATGTCAGAAACATTTTTTTTTTTTTAAATGAAGATAAACCACGAACATCAACGTTTTAGGAGTCATAAAGAGCTGCAGTTTTGATTTATATCTGGGGAAAATTGAATGAAAATTAAAAAAAAAGTTATGACAAATTGAAACTCTAAGGCATTGGCCATCATTATTCAAAGCAAAATTAAAACCTGCCCTATTTACAAAATATTTGATTTTGAGTTTAGCCCTAGTTACTGTGTTCAGTCTATATAAAAGTGGTCCATCCTGTTACAGCAACTCCTTCCCAATTAATCTATGTTCTTGAATCTCTAGAATGCTGGTTATCATCGAACATCATTAAAATAATTTAGTTATGTTTGTTTCAATTATTATGCATATTTATATCAGGGAGGGAGGTAACTCTCCCGAAACTACTAGATTTCTCCATTCGTCATATGTGGAATGTATGGTTCGCTACGCACAGTCGCGGAGATGCTCAAAACGGTGTAGCTATAAAAACTTGCACTTTGTTATTTCTTCCCACAACAAGGAACCGAAAACATCCATCTTCTACTTTGGCGAAACTTTGAATAGAAAAATATTTGTTCAAACTTTGACAAAGCTAACCTAGAAATCACGGAAACACCTCCATATATATATATATATATATATATATAATCTTATATAATATATATAATATATATATATATATATATATAATATATATATATATATATATATAAATACAATTATGTTGTTATTATATAGCCAGGGGTCTACTGTTTTATTATATATATTATGCATAAGTAAAGAAAAAAATTACCTTACGTATACGATAGTTTTTACTAAAATTTAAATAATTGGTAAAATTTTGAATTTTATACTAACAAATGGAGAGGAATGCGTGAATGGAAGTAAATTCTAAACATTCCTTTCTTTGATGTGTAAAATTTAACGAGAAGCGATGGAAAAGATTTGAGTATTTGGCAAACCATGCCGATGAACAAACATTTGCCAAAAATGACTCATTTACATATTCGGCGTCAGACGAAAAATTTGACGAACTCCGCGTGTGTGTAGCCTTCTTCAATAAGGTAAATCAGCGAATACAAATATGG
Source organism: Trachelipus rathkii (assembly GCA_015478945.1). Taxonomy (NCBI): domain Eukaryota; kingdom Metazoa; phylum Arthropoda; class Malacostraca; order Isopoda; family Trachelipodidae; genus Trachelipus; species Trachelipus rathkii. Next base: position 20,776 of record JABUQX010032051.1, read on the forward strand.
GCAGAAAGAGCCATTCCACCATGCGGTATCGGCGAAACATTCGTCAAACTCCGCATGTGTGTAGTCGCCTTTAGGATACATCCCAAAACACTTCAGTGTCCAATGGTTCGCACCTCTTGCGATCATATCCACATTCTTCTTCTACTGGAGTAGACTCTCCTTTATAACACACCATAAAACACTATTACAGACAACACTTTTCTTATAAAAAATAAACAGAAATGTCAACTACACGATTGGCCACGGAAAAGTCTAGAGGTTGGACTGTTTCCCCAAAAAAGGAACTCATCCGCCCCCTCTATCACCACTTAGGAGTTGACGCCCTCCGATGGTGGGGCAGGAGCCGTTCACAGCATTGCCTGGCCTATTCTGATGCACCGTCTTTCTTTCTTTATAAAAATCTGCAACTTCACGGATTTAAATCTAATTTCTACTTTGTTGAAACATCACCTCTCCTCCTCCGACCTCATCTCTTATTCTTATCCGAAACTGAAGTGTTTCATCCACCTCTCCTCCTCTAAACCTCGTCTCTTATTCTTAACTGAAACTGAAGTTGAACATCACATCTCCTCCTCTAAACCTCATCTCTTATTTTTCATCGAAACTCAGTTGTTTGAGGGTTCTGACAGCAAACCCTACTCTATTGACTCTATTGACTCTATTGACTCTTACTGCCTCTATCCTCAATTTGCAGCCAAGGCGGTTGTTGTGTCTGTTTGAGAAATTATGTATTTTCTCGTGTCGCTGATTTGGAGTCTTTTGAATATTCTACCTTTTGGATCAAGCTAAGCTGTCTATCTACTACTAAATTCATCTGTTCTGTATATGTCTCCTAACTCAACTGCCTATCTTAAATTCTTCGACTACATAAGATAAAAATTAGAACACTACCCCTTATCATCACCATTCTCTGAAATCATCATTCTTAGTGATTTAACCTTCGCCACTGCCAATGGCTTTTTTTAATTCTTAAGATGTAGCCGGTGATCTTGTCTACTTTTTTTTATCCAGAATGACCTCGAGCAGTTAGTGCAGCTTTCTACTCTTATCCCTGATCGTTTTGGAGATAAATTCAACATTCTAGACCTTTTCTTAACCTTTGATTCTTCTCCTGATTCTGTTAAAGTCTTTCCTCCTCTGGGTTCCTTCTTTCAAACCTTCGTCTGTCCTTAATATTCTTGGTGTTTCTCTTTATCGTGACCTTAATTTCTTCAAGCCATCACAGTTGCTTGCCTTTAATAGGAGTGTCTTTCGTCCCTGTACGGAGTATGTCTCACACATCTGGGGTAATTCCATTCACACAGTTCTCCTTAAAATGATGAAGTTGAAGGCTTTTCATGTTATCAACTCTCATGCCCTCACTGACTCTCTCTCCAGTCTCTTTCTACATTTCCAATTATTGCTTCACTTTCTTTATACTATCGCTATTACAATGGAGACACTGCTCTTTTGAACTTTCCAATCGCATATTTACTCCATTGAGAAGGGGTCGTACGACACGCCATACTACAAAATCTCATTCTTCCTCTGTTCAATTCTCTGACGTCAGGCCTAACCATTATATTCATTCAATCTTACATGTACTCCATTGGTTAAGTCTGGAACGAACTTCCTTTACCTATTTTCCCAACTACCTTAGACTTGTACACTTTCAAACCTCATGTATCGGGGGAATGTCAGCCTTTGAACTGGATCCGGATTGGAAATTTCCCCTAACTCTGGTGAAATTTGGTAGGCCTCCAGCCTTTGCCCACCAGAGGAGACTTAAAATATATATATATATATATATAAAATATATAATATATATATATATCATAATATTTAATATATATATATAGTATATATATATTATATATATATATATATATATATATATATATATATATTATATATATATATATATATAAATATAAGATTATAAATATACAAAACCGTATTATATATATATATATTATATATATATATATATATATATATATATATATATATATATATATAATATATATATATATATATATTCTATGTCATAATATTATATAATTTATTTTTATATATAATATATTTATTATGTGTCCTCTGGTGGCGAAAGGCCGGGCCGAGACCTACCAACATCCCTCCCATTGCTGAAATTCTAAGTTAGATCCAGTTTTAATGGTCGACACTGTGCAAGTCAAAGATAGTTGGGAAAATGAATAAGAAATGATGGAGATGTGAAGTAGAAAGGCGTGTCTAACGAAACCCTTCTGCATGAGGAGGTATGCACATGGAGATTTCAGAAGAACAGTAATCTATTGTAAGAGAGAGAGAGAGAGAGAGAGAGAGGAGAGAGAGAGAGAGAGAGAAAGCCACATATATCTACCTAGAGAAAAAAAGAGAGGAGGGAGGGAAGAGAGGAGAGAGTTCAGAAGAGCAGTTTTCATTGTAAGGGATAGTATATAGAGTGTTGGAACAGTTGGACGGGTAGAAAGCGATCGAAGAATTTAGTGACACGTACTTAGATTGACAACCCACGAAAGGCTCTAGACTCACCTTTTTCAAGAATAATTGTGTGAGTGAACCACCCCCTGATGTATGAGAAGATACTCATGTATCGAGCGAACCTAGGGGCTTTTTATAAGCTCAACTTTTACAACGTTCTTTTCTGGAACGCTGGATGGCCTAAGTGGATGAGCTCCGGTTACCTGTTATCTCAGCGCACGAGCGGGATCCAGTGTTCGAATCCCGCTGATGGAGACGTAAAAATCTCCTTTGACTCATTTCATTATGTTATTAAGCAAGTGAAAACCTGTGCGTGGCGTAGAATACGGTTTTCTGAGTCAACTTAGAACACTCAAACACTTAGAACTTGTTTTAGAAAGAAACAGCTATATTAAACCCTTGACCCTTTTAAATATAAAGTCAATCAGATCACGAGCAAACAGAAACACCAGAATATTAAAGACCAGACCAAGGTTTGAGTTCGTTGGCGTTTTCGAGAATATCATTTACGTTTGTGTGGAAGAATATGTCAAGTAAGAAGGATAAGGATTGAGTTTTTGAGTCATTGAAAACAACCTTAGTAGTAGGAAGGGGATTCCGCACACCGTAGTCAAAATGACCAACGGTGATTTTACCTTCCTTAGACGCTTTTTTGAGGCCAACTTTATTTACCTGCCTTTGACCTTCTATTTGGGCTTGACCTTTTGGGCTTGACCTTTTTGAGCCCAAATTTTTTTTTAACCTGACCTTGACCCCTTTTGGGCCTTCTACCCTTTGGGGCCTTGGACCTTTTTTTCGACCAACCCTTTGGTCTTACCATGGGTCATTTTTGCCCCACGGTAATTTTTCTGGCAACCCTAATTTTTTGGCACCCGTAATTTTTTGGCAAGCCTAATTTTTTGGCACCTAATTTTTCAGGCAACCTACACTTTTTGCAACCCTTCGCAAGAACGTTGGTTGCGCCCAAACCGGTTGCGTTGCACCCCCTATGTACGTATTGCCACCGCCCCTATTTGCGCCGCCCTATTTTTCGACCATGGGTCAGTTTTTGGCCAACGGTAATTTTTGATCTTCATTTAGGGGCTTAGCCCTATTATTTGATGGTCTTTACCTGTTTGACCAGAATATTTCGCCTTGACCTTGGCATATACATGGGTCATTTTTTGGCCACGGTAATTTTTGCCCACACCTAGCCTACCCCAAGCTCCATATAGCCTACCCCAGCCTCCACATAAGCCTACACCCGCTACACCTAGCCTTCACTCTAGCCTACACCTCCGCACCTAGCCTTCCACCATCCTTCACCTAGTCTACACCTACACACCTAGATTCCACTCAGCCTTCACCTAGTCTACACTACACCTAGCCTCCACCCAGCCTTCACATAGCCTACACCTACACCTACACCTAGACTCCACCCAGCATTCACATAGCCTACACCTACACCTACACCTAGACTCCACCCAGCCCTTCACATAGCCTACACCTACACCTACAACCTAGACTCCACCCAGACTTCACCTAGCGTACACCTATACCTAGCCTACACGTGTCCCCTACAACTTTGATGGCTCAATTTTGATGTCTCACCTTTGTTGATGGCTCATCTTTGATGACGTCATCTTTAGCGGTTCATCTTTGATGGTGCCTATATTGATGGTACAGCTTTGGTGGTCTCCAATCACCGTAAGGAGTATCTAGTGATGTTCTATTAGTGTTCTATGAGTATTCTATGAGTGCCTGGTGA
>JABUQX010032051.1:30000-38484 GCA_015478945.1 Trachelipus rathkii
ATAAATCTTAAGATCAAATTGTAAGTTGTAACTGCGAGACCGTGATTGTTTTTTCTCAGCGTTCGACCACTGGCAGCGTAAACATATTCGTAAACGGTATGGTGAGCTGGACATACTTCATGATATCCCTACTATGTTGAAGAGAGTTATACTATCTGTGGAGAATAAACCCTTGACTTGGCATGAACAAAAAGACGATGCTGAGCTGGATATACTTCATGATATCCCTACTATGTTGAAGAGGGTTATACTAGCTGTGGAGAATAAACCCTTGACTTGGCATGAACAAAAAGACGACGCAGACCGAGTACTGCATTATACATGTACCCCATCCGAGATGCTCAACCATCCAGGTATGGCTTATGTATATACAAATATAATTGATCATCAATATGTAGGTAATACTAAATCTCCTTTATTAAGAGTAGTATATTTTCCCAAAGAGAGTAAAGTTATAACATTTCCTAATGTTCATTATCTTCCTCTGAATAGATCAATTTTTGACTCTGTACGCGTGCATATAAAAGATGTAGAAGGAAATCCTTTCCCCTTTACATACGGCGCATTGTTATGCAAAGTTCATATTAGAAAGAAACAGCTGCAGTAATTTCAGCATAATGGAATATATAAGAGGTGTAGTCGGATATATTTTTTCATTCCTTAACATACTCTCACAGTGTAAAGATAGTATAAGAAAGATACTCCTGTAATAATGGACGAAGAAAGGGTATTCAGGGGAACAAAATGCAGAGGGGGTAATGGCCTTGTGGATTTTTTGCCCAGCTATGGAGAAGTGCAAGGCCTCTACTCAGGGAGAGAGGTGGGGAATATATAGGTAAAAAAGCTATAAGAACAGGATTGCATACTATTCAAGATATTGCTGCAGGAAATAATCCTCGTACAGCATTAAAAAGACGTATAGCCGATGTTTCAGATGAGATGTTGGATGATGTTAAGCGTAAAATAAGACGTAAAATGTCAGGACAAGGTCGAGGGATCAAGAAGGTTGTCATAAAGAAAAAGACTAAGCGGAAAAAACCTCTAAAGAAAAAATGTATTGATGTATTTGCTATTTAATTACTAACTGATAACTTTTATACGATGTGTGCATATAAGTAAGGTTTTTCATGAAAATGTTCATTATACGGCCAGCGCTCGCACATACAAGATGCATTTCCTTCATCCTTCTAGTCCTGATTGTTGTAAGAGTGAATTGGATCTCTTCTCAATGAACCCTACACAGATTAGCGTTAGCGAGTCCAACTTTATCAGTATTAATCCTCTGCATTCAATTACCAATACAGATATGTTCCTCTAGAGTTCAATATTCCAGGTACTTCTGATCAATACCTAGACCCCTCTAATGTTGTTTTTGGATATGTAAAGAGGACGAATTGACAAAAACTGATGGTAAGATCCCTACGGGTGATGACTCATATAGTATATACAGAATCAAATTTCCTGTATACATGTTTCAAACCCCAGGTTGAAGTCATCTTAACGACTTCACTAGGTGCATCACGCTAATTAATCCTTATAGAACAGCTATAATAGAAATTTTGTTAAATTATTCAGACGAATGCTAAACAGTCTCATCTCAAATCATGTGGTTTTTATAGCTTCAAAGATGAGTGCACATATAGATAAAGCAGCTAAAGTCAAATAATACTTATGAATTTTACGGTCGATTAAATGGCGATATCTTCTCTCAAGAAAGACTCATTCTACCATCTGTAGATACTAGAATCATTTTATCACGGTCAAATCCTAAATTTGCTCTTAAAATAAAAAGTAAGCCTACTGCTACAGCTGTATGTCCAGAACCTGTTTTCAAACTGTTGGAGGCTTATCTCTATGTCAGAAAAGTGAAAATTATCACCACAGCGTCATTTGGAAATTGAAAATTCGCTTTTGAATTACTACAGCAAAGTACCCTATTAAGAGAGTTGAAACCAAGATATTTAATTTCACTCAAGGATTATCGAGTATCAATATCCCTAACATTGTGAACGGAAATTTACCACAGAAAGTAATAGGGATTGTGGAACATGAAGCCTTCTCCGGGAATTATAAAAAGTCACCCTATAAATTCACACCTTTCGCCTTAGAGGTATCAGTTACATGTGAATGGACTTGCCTCACGGAAGTGATTATTGAAATGTTATACACGGAGACCTATCTTCTGTACTAGACCTTTTTTACGACTTAATAGCCAATACTGTATCAATGTCATGATAGGGGACAGGTTTAAATCTTGAAGAATACGCAAAGAATAGTAAATTTATAAATCGCCTATGATCTTAACTGGCAGACCTTCAGCTTGTAACGGCCTATCATTTAAACATTTGAGAAAGGGCACCCTAGGACTAAGTCTCTCTTTTGGATCGAGTCTACATCACCCATCACTGTAGTGGTCTATCTTGAGCATCCCTAACTCATTGAAATTGGACGCGAGTATGGGGCGCAACGTAACTTTTGAATTATTAAAATGAATGAAGCGGAAATACAATCGGTGTTTAAAAATGAAACCCTCGCTTTTTAGGAGTGTTCGCTATTAACGAAATAAACTCTGTAAAGTTGGAGAAGGATACCTGCTTCATATTCAATACATTGCCTCGTCACATCACCTCAACAGGACATTGGATTACCGTTTATAGAGCAAAAAACGATACTGTTCACATAATTGATTCTTTGAACTTACAATTTATATTGAATAATCATTATATCACCTTATTTTTAAAATATAATAATGTAAGCTGTGTAAAAACTATGTCTTACCCAGTTCAACCCTTATACTCCAATTTATGTGGAGTCTATTGTATTTATTTCATTATATGTTTTTTAAATAATGTATGTTTTCAATAAACTTGTAAATATATTTGATGCTAAAAATTTGTATGTCAATGATTTTATAGTTTCTAATTATGTAATAAATGCTTTAAAATGAAAAAACGCGATTTTACTATCCTTAAACTCGTATATATAAAAAGGTTTTAATAAAATTTCGTACAATTTTATTAAAATAAAATGTTTATATAACAGAAACTCTGTGTTTTTTATTCTAACATTAAAAATAAAAAAGTATTAAAACAAAAATAAAAATAGAAATAATAAATAAAAAGTATTAAAACAAAAATAAAAAATATAAAAGAAAACATAATGTTAATAAATATATGAGTTAAAACAGTAAAGCAGAAAGTTAAAGCAGTAAAGCAGAAAGTTAAAGCAGTAAAGCAGAAAGTTAAAGCAGTAAAGCAGTAAAACAAAAGCATACTAATCCCCTAGGTGTTAGGTAACACCTCTATTGATTTACTGATTTACATTCTGTTCTTTAAGCTTTTAGACTATATGTAGATGGTTAATAATAGTATGAGTTAAAGCACGATAAAACATGTTGAAGCTTAAAGCAGTAAAGCAAGACGTTAAAGACAGTAAGCAGAAAGCTTAAAGCAGTAAAGCAATAATGCAGTAAATCAGTAAATCTCCCTCAGTGTTAGGTAATAACCTCTATTGATTTACTGATTTACTGATTTTAAGGTATTGTTAAATAGTATATAGATTTTTTAATAAAATTTCGTAACAATTGTAGTAAAAAATGAATGACTCATAGTATAATTTGAAAAAGAAATTCTTTGAATAGTTACATTGATATCATATTTTTCGTTCGCGCGCGTAATATTGCGTTCTGCGGAACGCACGCGGCGGCGGGCTACGCGGGGATATGGCGCCGCGGCAGCACGCGGCGGCGTTTACGCGGTAATATTGCTGCCCCTGCGGGCGCACGCGGCGGCGGTAATATTGCGCGCCTGCGGGCGCACGCGGCCGGCTGTTTCGCGGTCAGGGGCCTGACCTTGCCGGACGCGACTCTGAAACGTTTGCAGGTACACTGTCTACAATGTGGTTTATCTGCTCTTTCATGATATTATTTTAACTATTAATTACTTACGATGTCTCATATACATAGTTATCTAAAACAGCTAAAAATACTATTACTCAATAGTAGGCTGAAGCAAACCTAATTGCAACTATGTAAATATACTCACTACCACCATTCGATTCCTCATACCTTATAACCTAGGGTAACACCCTACTTAGCGGCTATTCGGGGATCAGGCATGTGATGCCGATGTCTAGAAGATTGGCTTGAAAAAGTGGCACTCAGTTGCACTATGTGGCAGCTCAACTTGGCCACTATGTGCCACTCACCCTTGGCACATCATTGGCACTCACTTGCACTCATTGGCACTCAAATTGGCACTCACTTGGCACTCCCCTGGCACTCACCCCAGGCACTCATAGAATACTCATAGAACACTCATAGAAACATCATATATTATTTTTAGATACTCCTTACGGTGATTGGGAGAACCACCAAGCGTACCATCAATAATAGGCACCATCAAAGAATGAACCGCTAAGATGAACGTCATCAAAGATGAGCCATCACAAAGGTGAACATCAAAATTGAGCCATCAAAGTTGTAGGGGACACGTGTAGGCTAGGTATAGGTGTACGCTGGGTGAAGGCTGGGTGGAGTCTAGGTGTAGGTGTAGGCTAGGTGAAGGCTGGGTGGAGTCTAGGTGTAGGTGTAGGTGTAGGCTATGTGAAGGCTGGGTGGAGTCTAGGTGTAGGTGTAGGTGTAGGCTATGTGAAGGCTGGGTGGAGGCTAGGTGTAGGTGTAGACTAGGTGAAGGCTGAGTGGAATCTAGGTGTAGTGTAGACTAGGTGAAGGATGGGTGGGAGGCTAGGTGCGGTGTAGGCTAGGTGAAGCTACGGTGTAGGCTGGGTGTAGGCTATGTGGAGACAAGGTAAAGGCATCAAAAAATAGGGCTAAGCACCTAAAGGATGCCCAAAAATTACCGTGGGCCAAAAATGACCCATGGTATATGGCAAGGTTAAGGCCGAAATATCATGGTCAAACAAGGTAAAGACATCAAAAAATAGGGCTAAGCCCCTAAATGAAGATCAAAAATTACCGTGGGCCAAAACTGACCCATGGTCGAAAAAATTAGGGGGGGCGCAAAATAGGCGGGGGCAATAACGTACAACGTTGCTAATCCGCAACGTTTCGGTGGCCGCTAACCCTTCTTACGAAGGGTTGCCAAAAATTATGGTTGGCCAGAAAATTAGGGTTGCCAAAAAAGGGTTGAAAAATTAGGGTTGCCAAAAAATTAGGGTTGCCAAAAAATACCGTGGGCCAAAAATGACCCATGGAAGACCAAAGGGTTGGTCGAAAAAAAGGTCAAGGCCCAAAAAGGTAAAGGCCAAAAAAGGTCAAGGTCAGGTAAAAAATTTGGGCTCAAAAAAGGTCAAGCCCAAAAAGGTCAAGCCCAAAAAGGTCAAAGGCAGGTAAAAAATTGGGCTCAAAAAAGGTCAAGGGAAGGTAAAATCACCGTGGGCCCAGGTACGGTGTGCGGAATCCCCTTCCTACTACTAACCTTGTCCTCAATACCTTAATTAAAACAATTTAAGTATATACACATCTTCCTATTTGATATGTTGAACTTCAATAAAAAATTAAATGCAATTGAAAAGCTTTATATATATATATATATATATATATATATTATATATAGTATATCTGCCATATATTTAATATTATATATTATTATATAAATATATAAATAATATATTTAATAAATATATATATATAATATTAAATATTCTTATCTATACCTAATATATATAAATAAGATATATATATAATATTATATATATCTGGCCGGATACAATTTTTTTTTAACAGAGACCAGATCTTTATATACTATATATATATATATATATATATATATATATATATATATATATATATATATATATATTATATAATATATATATATATATATATATATATATAATATATTAGTAGTGTTGCAACAGTTTTGAGATCTACCAGCCTTTTCGATATGAAGGAATAGAGTTATAGGTCTGAAACTTGGAATATAAGCTATGTATGTGTTAAGCTCGAAACCGTGTAAATTTCAAGTCTGTAGGATGTATATAGAGGGGGGTCACCCCCGAGAGCGTAGCCGCTACGCCCGCGTTTATACCCTTTTGGCTTTCCAAACCCGAGTTGAGTTTAAGCTAACGGAAGTTACGGCTCGAAGCGTGATGAAGTATCTCGTCGGAGACGAGATTACGTCAGCGCGTGAAACGCGCGCGTGCGCATACACATTTTATTATTATTATTATTATTATTATTATTATTATTATTATTATTATTATTATTATTATTATTATTATTATTATTATTATTATTATTATTATTATTATTATTATTACGTCGAAGATTCGATTCTCGAAGAGAATCGAATCTGAGTCGAAAAACGATCCCTGTAAGGGATCGTTTTTTTACGCACTCCGACTTTGCTTTCCGCCGAGGTTGCTTCTTCACATCCGGTTCTGAGTCCAATATATATCTATATGGGTTAGAGTTATCGTATTGGGTTAAAATTTGGAGGGTTGTTTATATGGTGATGTTAACTCATCGTATAGGCGATTTACATACCCTTTTGTTTGCTGTGTCCTCCCCGTAAGGGGGGGCCCCCCACAACACTTAAAAAATTAATATTGACGTAGAAGACTGAAACTTGGAGACAAGGTAGAGGAGTTGGAGTCAGAGTCGGAGACGGAGTTGGAGTCGGATTCGGCTTCTGAGTCCAGAGACCCCCGGAGGGGGGGTCCCCAGTTGAAAAAGAAGAAGAAATGCATGGAATGCAGAACAGAGGAAGAAGAAAGGAAGAAGAAGAAAGGAAGGAAGAATGAGGAAGGAAGAAGGAGGAAGGAGGAAGGAAGAAGATTGAAGAATGAGGAGGCGTCTGAGAAGGATTCAGAGTTGGTAGTGGCACCGGTGCAGGAGCCGGTGCGGTGCTGAGTTAATAAACAGTCGTATAACAACAATGTTGGTGTCTTTATATAGGTTATTGGGTCTGTAGAGTTCGAATATAATGATTATAAGTCCGTATAGGGTGCCTAGGACCCCCCATTAGGGGGGTCCCGCTGAAAAAAAGAGCCCAGAGTGCAAAACAAAGGACGAAAGACGGAAGAAAGAAGAATGAAAGATGAATAAAAAGGAAAGAATGAAGAAGGAGTCTGACTCACAGGAGAAGGGGTTGACAGCTTCACCGGCGCTGGCTCCGGTGCGGTGCCGAGTTATTAAATATTTGTGTAATGATACAATATAGGCGTCTTTATATATGTTATTGGGTCTGTAGATTTCGAAAATAATGGTTTCAGTCATAAAAAAAAATATATATATATATAATTAAATAAATAAATAAATAAATAAAATTCTTACTCTTTTTATGTTTATAACTTACAAATTTACGTTTTTACATACCCTAAGCAGTAAATCAGTAAATCAAACCGCCATCCAGCCATCATCCTGTCACCCTCCTATCCATCCTTGATCTATTGATCTATTGATTCAAGTCACATTCTCGAGTATCATTTTTGGATAACCATATAACATCAAATCAAGTTCTTTATACAAGATCAGACATACTATGCTACGTAAACAAAGTTTTCACTTTAATAAAGCTCACATAGCATCATATAAACTATGAATATACCCACACGACAAACCTAACACATCTTAAGCAGGAATAACCAGTCAACGTTAACAGAGTTTCACACTTAACAACAGTAAAGTCACTAACATAACATCCGAAAACGTAAACTTATTCAACTTTGTCCAGCTGTCTCTACATAACAAGGTTAAATTTTCATTAACCATGGTAATATCGTAACAAAAATTTACTAATAATTGTGTAACTATCATATAGACCGGTGAAAGTATGGCAGTCGTCACAAAGTTTTCATATTAATAAAGTCAACATAAACATTACCAGAACTAAGAATAATAATGTACAAAGGCAAACCTGACACATCTTAAGCAAGACTAAACTGCTACATCTACAAAGATCCACACTTAACACCAGTAAAGTAACTAACAAGACTCACAAAACATAATCCATTCATACTTTTATCAAACATATCCCCAACATGACAATGTTAATTTTACATTAACACTAGTGATTATTAAACAAAAAATTTAGCATAACCTTACCTAACCAGCATAATTACCTAATGGGTAATGGCAAACAAAGTAAAGTTTTTACTCTATGTAAAGCTAAACTATGAGCATAACGTACTTAACACACACAACAACCAGACGAAATAAACAGCTATCATTAACAACTTAGTCAATAAAGCGAACATAAGCGGGAAGTAAAACAAGTTTTTCATTTTTATAACATATAATTTTCATTGAAGAGTGTTATATAAATACATAAAAACATAAGTTTATTTTTAAATATATTAATTTCCATCTAATCAGAGAACATAAGATATCATAACTTGGGTACGTTCTATATATCTCTCTAAAGATTCAACACCCTTTGAAAGAATGTAAGTATAAAAGCCTTCAGCAGCACTAAACCATTTTTTCGGCATATTTTGATTCAGCAGCACTCATTCTCTCAT
>JABUQX010032052.1:0-27500 GCA_015478945.1 Trachelipus rathkii
GATGGTAGCCCTTCAGTTCTGATTCGGAAGATTTCGGGTGTTGCGTTTTCGCATTTATCGTGAAACGCTCGCGTTTTCGTGCGCCGCTTTAATATATATATATATACTTTAAGAAATCTCTTTCTCATATTTGTTTATTATTATTATTATTATTATTAATTTTGTGTATTTAGCCATTTCATTTATTTACTTAAGGTTGTATTATTTTTATATTTGTGTCTATTCAATTTATTTATTTAATTTGAATTATGTTTAGTTTTTTAATTGGTACCAATTGTATTCATATTTCTATAATTGTATTTTATTAAATTTATTATACATGTATATGACAATATTTCATGACATAAAATAAATACAGACCCGCTAAATATCCCTCTTTTGTTTTTATATAGTCTTCAGTTGGGTTGCATGTGGACAACCTGTCCCTTTCTCACACTGGGGCCTTGTGGACATCACTAAAAACCATTATTTAGTCTTAATATTTCTATTTACTGGTAAAGATATAACCATTCTACTCTCTCTTTTTAACAATTAGCTCATAATTTACTCATTAAACCCTTTTCTTGGGTGCTTGAGGATCTTTGGATTCTTTAACTGTAGTTACAACTAGTTACAACTATATGAAGGTGTGGTAGACTTGATACATTTTTTTTATATAATACCTAGTTAAGTATACCATTTTTATAATTACTACACTTATTAACCTTTTCTTCTCCCTCTTCGCATGCATCTGTGTCTCTAGTTTTTTTTTACCTCTCTCTGTGGTGGTTTTATTGAGCTCATGCATGGGTGTTAGTATTAACCGGCGCATGTGGATTGTAAAAATATATAAATATGTTCATGCCTATTTCTTGTGTTTGAGTTTTTAAGAACCATTGACCTGTTGCATCGCTTGTGTGCTGTTCTGGGTGGCCTGTGAAGAGGATTGTAAGTTCAGGGCGGAAAGTCACATTAAATTAAGTGGTGTGTGGTTAAAGGTAACTATCTATCGCCACTGGTGAATACCCCCAATTTATACCATTGCATTTTTTTAATAAGCTTATTTTTCTTTTTACATGTAACTGCTGTGGAGATTGTATTGCATCTGTGGTGTTCTCAGCTTATTGCATGTTGGATGTGATGTAATGTTAAAAACTTTTTCTCAAGCTTGCTTTACACTGGTCGCAGATAACTGTCGCTGTCTCGTGGATTGAAGGAAGGAACTGAGTGGTCGATCGAAAGGTGTGTATTCAGTAACTACATTTATTTGTGCGATTGGCCTTTAATTTATAAATACGTTTTCCTGTGAAAATTACATTTCTATTTTTGTCCCATTGCCCTAATCTCTAACTCTCATCAGTCAATGAACATCTTCATAACAATACACGATTACCCCATTGTCATAATCCCTTATATTGGTAGCAGAGCGTAGTTGCTGATGCTGCTGCTCGTGAGACTACCTCTTCCTTCCTATTTTTGTTTGTTTGAGTTGTTTGTAGGTTGTAAATTTTGGTTTGTTGTTTCTTTGTTTGTTGTTGTTTGAATAATGGACGGAGAAAATTTAACAGGTGACGAAACACTCCCCGATACCAAAGAGGGGGAGAATGTCATCCAGTTGCCACCAAATTTGGAACGAGATCTTAACGCTCTTAGAACAAAGCTTAACGGAGATATAGATCCCACTTCTGAGTTGTTAGACACAGGTGAAGGGGATATACAGCAAGTAATTCCAAACGTTTCCATCCAGGAAAATGGATTAACTAGGGAGCAATTAGCTCAACAATATTCACTATCTACTGATCTGAAGGATCGGATGGATAGACTAATGAGAATACCCGAATCTAAGTTTGCCACACAGGAAAATATCCAGGATCAGAGACAATCGTCTCCTACTATGGTTTCTCAAGGCCAGTCCACTCAACCATCTTCGGCAGAACTACTTCCATTCCCAATTTCAGACAGAGATTGGCTAAAAGCTATCTATCGTCAGAATCAAGAAATGATAATGGCCTTGACTAAAGTGGTTCTATTACTAGAGAAGAATACTCCTAATTCTAACAATGATTCCTGTGGGTAAATACTCATTGGAGAACGGAGAACCGTTTCCACAATTTTTACAACGATTCGAGGAATATGCCTCCATAACCTACCCCAGAGCAACAGTTGAGGGGTGGCGAACGCACCTAGGAATGTATCTGGAAGGTGATATTAAGAAAGTGTATGATGTATTAATGAAAAATAACGCGGGTTATACAATAATTAAAGCCCAACTAAACGAATGGTTTGCTGAATATTTAAGAAAGAAGGTGAAGACTCACCTAAAGAATTTTAATGAGGCAAAAATCCTCCCTCATGAAACAATACCTCTTTATGCATTGAGATTGCAAGGTTTAGCAGAAATGGCTTTTCCTGGATCTGATGTAAAAAATATAAAGATGGTCAGAGAAAAATTGGTCGGCAGCCTGCCCATTGATATACAAGAACAAGTAAATGCTTCTGCAGTGGTGTGCGAAATTGCTATGAGAGGAGTTCCACTCAATTGGGACGGATTAGTGAGACTTATAACTCAGCATTATAAAGGTCACGAACCTAGTGAGGAACAACCTATATATGTACCAACACCACAGAGTGCTGAGAATTTGCCTTCGTCTCCGGAGGTGATTGACCTCACGTCAATGCATCCATTTCCATTAACAGGTGTAAACCCTCCAATTATGACACAAGAATATTACTCTCAAAGAGGTATGACCCAACAACCACAGTCGAATTTGGGTTATGAACAGTATGGACAGCAGTTGTACTATGGTCAAACACCAGTTTATTATGGAAACACTTATCAGGGTAACCCGAGCCCCAATATAACACGGTCATACTCTACCCCAACATTTGCTCAGGTTGCCGCACAACCACCTATACCTCCCGTACCTATTAATGAGTTTCCAAGACCTAGTGCTCCTCCTGTTTCTCCAAGAAATCCAAGAAATAATCGGACTTTCTATGCCTCTAAAAGGGGCCCACCATCTCCTAAACAAAGGCGGCAAGCACCACAACAACTAAATACTTCTGTAAGTTCCAATGTACAGCAGAGACCATCTCCTGCGTCTCCACAGTACCAAACACAACAACCTTGTTGGGCAGGAAGTGGTCTCTCTTGCAAGTATTGTAAGCAGCGTGGACACCTTGTTAAGGATTGTCCATCACGACCGTATTGTCACTTCTGCGGAAAAAGAGGGCACATCTTTGATGAGTGCTACCTACGCATGAACAAATGTCTTCGATGTGATCAAGATGGACACGTTGTTCAGAACTGTCCACAAACCAGGCAAAAACAGCAGCAATGTGATTCTACCCCACGATGTCCCTTCTGTCAAGGGGATCATCTGGGAATGAATTGCTCGCAAAAGATACCATATTCAAAAAACGTATAAGCTCTGTGGGGAGTGGCCCACCTGCAGAGCCTCAGCTGCTGTTACCAGAAACTCCAAAACCACAAAGAGATAAAAAACAACATCCATTGAATGTAGGGTCACATTACTCTTATCCACTGAAACTGACAATTCAGAGATAATTCCTGAATTATTGCAGGTAAATGTCCCTGTCCTTGATTATGGGATAGATTTTATAGACGATTCTCCAAAAGTACTAAGTGATTCTCCTGTAAAAGCATGTACTACAACTCATAAAACAAATAACTCGAATGTTGATGTTTCGGTCAATACCGACCCTTCTTTATCTTCTCAAGTTTTAACCCATCCTGGGTCTCAAGGAACCTCTGTCAAAACTGACTGTCTTTCGTCACAAAATACACTCCAACCGGAGTCTCTAATAATAAATAAAAATCCAATAATAACTGGCCCAAAAGGCCCATTTCTTCAACTTAGGATTACTCAATCCCTTCTAGAAGAAGCCTTGGTAATAGGTGTTATAATTGAGAATTCTTCTCAAACGGAACTGTTGGAAGCTTTGGTTGATACTGGAGCATCTGTCAGTATTATCACCAATCGAACATATAAATTATTGGATCCTTCTAAATATCCTTTGAAATCTACTATATATACAGGTCTTCGTGGCATCGGTGACGTTGTTTTTGAAGTTATTGGTGCAGTTACTCTATCCTTACATCTTTCTAATAGCTATTGTACAAAGGCCAGAGATTTTGTCGTTGTGTCGGATGAAGTTGTTTCATATGGTTTAGTTATAGGTTACGATCTTTTACGTACTGAAAATATATTACCTGATCTAGCTAATAAAGAATTGATTACACGACATAAAGATAGTCTTTTGGTCATAGCAAAAGATATACGGACCAAAAATGGTCAAGAACATGCAGCCAAATTGGCCCAAGGAGTAAACATTCCTTCGAATAAATGGATTGAGGTGTCACTCTTACAAGAAAGTTGGTTTCCAGAACCCTCTCATCCAGCTCTTTTGTTGTTCACACCTAGTGAACAGAATCACTGTTTCATGGACCATGCTGTCACTCCATATTCACCCAATACTCCGATTAGGTTACCTTGTTACAATCTAACTAATAACAATATAAAAATTAAGCAAGGTTATACCTTGGGTACATTTTCTATACTTACTAAAAACCCCAATCATACAATTCCTACACATATAGTTGAACTAACTCAGAAATTACAAAATACCTACAAAGAATGGACACCCGCAAATCTTTATGAGGCTTTTGACCTGGATTCCACCGATCTAACCCAAGAACAAAAAGACCAACTTATTCAGTTACTGCTTAAATATCCGTCAGCACTGAGTCTGGGAGATGCAGATGTAGGATGCACTTCCATCTTAAAGCACTCTATAGAAACAATGATTGACGATCCAGTGTGTGAACCGGTTAGAAGACTGCAGGGTCCAATTCTGTACGAGGTCGAAGAAGTATGTAGAAAACTGGAAGCTGATGGCATCATTCGACAATCCTTCTCCCCTTATTCAGCACCAGTTGTTCCCATTAGAAAACCCGATGGGACCATGCGTCTTTGCATTGACTACAGAAAATTAAATTCTGTTACAAAAGGCGATTCTTTCCCTATACCTAATTTAACAGATACACTATTTAGTCTCCAAGGTAAACAATATTTTTCAACAATTGACCTAATAAAAGGTTATTATCAAATAGAAATGGAGGACGACAGCGTAGAAAAGACTGCGTTTTCTACACCATTATCCCATTGGGAATTCTTAAGAATGCCCTTTGGCGTGAAAAATGGACCAGCTACCTTCCAGAGAGCCATGAATCTTGCACTAAGTCACATCTCTTGGAGGGAAGTTAGGGTCTATCTTGATGATGTACTAATAGTCAGTGACACTTTTGAAAAGCATTTATCCAACTTAGAAGAAGTTCTTGTGGCATTCATGGTGAACGGATTTAAATTAAAACCATCAAAAACTTATTTACTCAGAAGAAAGGTTAAATTTTTGGGACATATGATTTCAAATGAGGGCATGATACCCTTGGAAAGAAACTTACAAGGAATAAGAGATTTCCCAGTACCAAAAACGGTCCGGCAGGTTAGACAATTTATGGGGTTAGTCAACTTTTACCGCCGACATATCCCTAATTGCTCGGTGATAGCACAACCATTGTTCGAATTATTTAAAAGGTAAAAGTAATGTCAATTGGACTGAACAGTGCCAGCAGGCCTTTGACGCATTAAAACAACTTCTGACTACACCACCTTTATTGGTATATCCGGATCGCTCAGCTAATGCAGCACCACTCTTATTATATACTGATGCATCTGGAGTCGGTGCTGGAGCCTGCCTTAGCCAGGTACAAGAAGATGAAGAAAAACCAATTGCCTTCATTTCTACCGTTTTTTCAAAAGCACAACGTAAATACAGTACTACAGAAAGGGAAGTAGCCGCCATACGGTGGGCTATAAGATCTCTAAAACCCTTTCTATATAAAATCAAAGTAATAATATTTACAGACCATCAACCTATTTTGTTCCTTCAGAACATGCCTTTAGTAAACCCCAGAGTCGCCAGGACTTTAGAAGAATTAAATGACCTGGATTATGAATTATGTTATTTGCCAGGCAAGGAAAATATCATCGCAGATATTCTGTCTAGATCCCATTATGAACTAAAATTGGAAGCTATGGAAACTAGTTATCTTCCAGAAATCCCAGATGGATTTAAAGAAATTTTAATGCCTGGTGGAGGAGATTCACTGTTCCAGTGTTTTTCTCACTATGAGTATGACAATATGGAACAACATTTAGAATTAAGAGTAGAAATTGTGGATGAATTGATAGCACAACGTGAAACTTATCATTTACCAACTGGTAAGAATGCAAGAGATATACTTAAACAATTACAACTAACTAGATATCCAGGTCAAATCCCATTTATTCATAGCATTCAAGCCTATGCTAAATTGAGACAGATAAAAGTATTGGTTTATTTTAATAAAAATCATCCTTTACAGTTTGGATTTCCTGATAGCAAGAGGAGTCTGTATTTGTTTTGTCGTGGTGGTACCCACTTTAACCGACTATTTCCAACGGCATATAACTTGCCTGAGTCAGCTACAAAGTTTTTGGAAGCATATCCCCGACAAACTCCAATTGAACCTTCTTTATTAGTGGTCATTCATTCATTGGAACCGGAGTCTCTGAATGAGATTGATTTAGCGGACGATACTATGGCCCTTGTGAAAAAACTATTTAACTCTGGTGGGGAGGAGTTGAATGAGGAAACAGTTAGTAAAGAAATACCTAACACAATTATTTCCCTGAAAAACTTTTCCATGATCATCAATACTCAAGATACTGTAGAGATATTGATGTCTCAAATCACTGATTGTCAGAAAAATGACCCCCTGTTGAGGCGATTGAAAAGAGCCTTACAAAATAATCAACCTTTTCGAGGTCCCCTTAAACTATTTCGTTATTCTCTAAATTCTTTATCACTTTTAGATGATCAAATAATACATCGGAATCGAAATGATCATTACAATTATGTGGTATCATTTATTTTTGCAGTGCAGGTTGCTGTGATCAACCATTATGAGTTTGCCCATATAGGACAGCGAAAATTATACGCATTATTAGAAAACCTTGTATGGCACCCCAAATTAAGAGGAATTTGTAAAGATGTTTCTATGTCGTGTCATACTTGCCAATTGGCCAAAATCTCCAACATATTTAATACACCACCAAAAATAAAGATTAACACTAGATACCCCTTTGAATTGACAGCTGCGGATCTTGTTCAATTACCAAGATCTCGTAGAGGGAATAACTACGCATTCGTATTTATAGATCACTACAGCAAATGGGTGGCCGCAGTGCCAATTAAAAGTAAACATACATCTCTAGTAACAGCTGCACTAGAAAGTATAATTCCTTATCTTCCATTAATTCCTTCTAGATTATTAACCGACAATGGTCGAGAATTTCGTGGACCTATCTTTGAAGACTTTTTACGTTCATTGGACATATATCATGTGTACACTACGCCCTATAACCCTTCATCCAATGGTATTGTTGAGCGAGTCAACCGAACATTGTTACAATATTTGCGAGTTTCTTTACAAGATCCTGCAGAATGGGATTCCCTTTTACCCCATGTAATTCTAACCTATAATCATTCAAAACACTCTGAAACTGGTAAAACTCCAGCCGAAGTATTATATCGGGAGGCTCATGACACCCGTCCAAAATTACCTTGGACAAGATTTTCGCAATATTGGGATGAAGGTCATAGAAATTTTCAACCATATGTTATTGACCAATTGGTAGCATTAAAAATCCGCTTACCAGGGGATCTTACTATCAATAAGTTCAAAGAAAGGTACCAAGGTCCTTTAAGAGTAATCCATGTCAATTCTAATGACGTAACATACGTGGTGGAAGCGATGGACACTGAACGAAAATATCGAGTGCACCATCGTCAATTGAAACGATGGATTTCACCTCCCTTGTATTTACAAAGAACACCCATATTTATAAAATTATTAACTAAACCTATAGTTTTGGAGGAAGACACTTCCGAAGAAATCACTGAAGAAGCAATATCAGCATCTCCAGACACGATCACAACTACACAGGCGATAAATTTTGACGATGATTCAGAGGATGATAATGACTTTTTGGGTTTTCCAGATATCCCGAGTCCGGAACTTTTTAATGATGTAGTTTATCATTTAAATCAAAGCGTACTAATAGCTAATTCATTAAACCAATATTTAGACGAAAGTGACCGAAATGGACATCCTCAAGTCGATCAATTGGATGATAGTGTTAGGATCAGTCATGATCAGATGAGTGATGTATCATCATATTATTTGGGAAACTTATTCATTACTCCCGAACAACTTATACTTAGTCCATCTTTGATAGAGAACTCTCCAAATGTAACAAATATATCTGCAGAATTAATTCACACTCCTTCTTACATATCTTATACCCCTTTAATTATAACTGATAACAGAGAAGTACCTCCGGTACCCAGACAAATAAGGAGGCTTTCTCTGGAAGATGTTGTGTCAAGAGACAGTATTACCGACCTTCCTTGTGAAACAAATGTTACTACTCCATCGCCGAGAACTGAATTGCCTAAATTAATATTTTCCCCCAGTTGTGATGAAGAATCGGAACCATCCACCCTAACTGAACAAACAATTAAAGAATTCTTAGAATGGGAGAAATCTCCGGTAGCCATTCCAGAATTGGCACGAACTACTTTCAGTAGTAAAAAGAAAGTGGTGCACTGGGCGCCTGAAGCGATGGCGTTGCCAATTCCTGCGAGTGGGCACGATGAAACTACAGAAGCTGACTTTTTGGAGCCAGTGGCCGCACGTACTCGAAAAAGATCGACTGCTGTGAATTTAGATGAACCTTGGGTACAGACCCGCATTCTGGAAAGGCGTAGGAGAACCGATCAAGACGGTGAATTAAATACAGATAGCCAACTTGCATAGACGGAAAGGAACATAAATTTGTAAATATATAGCATATAGCATAGGGACCTAGTTTTATTTGTATTAGATTTAGATTAGGATATTTATGTAGGTCTAAAACTTTGTAAACTTATGTATTTAATAAATATTCCTTTGGTTGTTTTTATATTTTAAATTTTTTTGACATTATTTGGGTGTGGAATGAACATTCAACGATTACTAGGTGAGCATCAACTTTTCATTACGTCTCAGAAACATCCGGTACCCTGGAAAACTCTGAGACTGTTACCCTACAAATTACCTTTTGGAAACTTACCCTATTGTTGTGTTGAGGTTTGTAGTTTTGTTGTTTGGTCGATGTTTCTCGTTTTGGTTGTTTTGTTCAGTGGTTGTTGATGATGTTGCCACATCCCCTTCTATCCGTCATGTTACGACGGGTGGGGAGGAACATGTAGAGAATTTATTTTGAGCCTTTGCTGTTTGGAATGTTTCTTATTTTTTTATGTGTTTTGTCTTTCCAGCATCTTACCAGTTATTTATTGAGGGTTGAGCGCATGGAAATACCCTTGAAGACTCACAAATTTTTCACAAATTATCTTGCTTGAATCTTATGGCTTTGGTAAGATGAGAAATACTACTTAAACTGTTATAAAGTACTAAAAACTGAAATTGATGGATGACGAAGAGAAAGGTCGTATTTTTAGTTTTTCTTTTATGCTTTTATGCTTTATTTGTAGGTCTGAATAGATACATCATTTGGTACTCTGTACTCTACATTCTACTGTTGTGTTTTGTTGGATCACCTTGTTCCACAAGAGTTTTTAACCTTAACGATTGTTAAGGTAGGGACGTAATTGTTGTTATTTAATTATTTAGTAGTTTACTTTTTTTTTTAGTCATGTTTGAAACTTTTATTTTTTTGAAATTATATACAATCTAGTAGTTTGAAGATCTTATTAGTAGAAAATAATATAGAATGTACTCTTGTATGGATTAAAGTTAAAGTTTTATATAATTGTATGTTCAGGTTTCAGGTTCTGGAGCTTGTTCTCTTTTGCCTTTATGATTCGGGTTGTAGAACCTAATAATTACTACCTTGCTATTAAACATACAGAACTCATCTTTCACCTGAATAATTATTACAAGAAACTCTGTGTTTATACAAATCACATCTACTAGTGACTTCATTTTTACTTAACACTGATTGTGTATGTATAACGAAAACTGGCTTTAAGTGTACCAATTCAACATTGTAAAATTGTGCAATAACTATCAATACTTCTTAATAGTGCACAGTTTCCACTCATAGAGTGGGATTGAGTGACATTAACGTACTTTACCTTTAAGGACCTATTAAGCAGGTTGGTGGAATAAATTGGTATTGTGAACTTGAAACAGTTATAATTTGTATATAATAACACTCACAGTGAACCTTTTGTAGAGCCAAAAACATTGTTTGGAACTTGGAAACTTTTATAAACTAGTGTTTAACTTCTGTGGTAAATTATTAAAATGTAAGTTTATATTTAACACCCCTAAATTGTGTTACTTGAACTACTTAACCAATTTACTATATATATATATATATAAACTTTTAAGAATCTCTCTTTCTCATATTTGTTTATTATTATTATTATTATTATTAATTTTGTTATTATTGTCCATTCAATTTATTTACTTACGGTTATTATTATTTTTTTTATATTTGTGTCTATTCAATTTATTTATTTAGTACTGAATTAGGTTTAGTTTTTTTTAATTGGTACCAATTGTATTCATATTTCTATAATTGTATTTTTTTTATAAATTATTATATATGTATATGACCAATATTTCATAATATAAAATAAATATACATGACCCTTTAAATATACCTCTTTTGTTTTTTTATATAGTCTTCAGTTGGGTTGCATGTGGACAACCTGTCCCTTTCTCACACTGGGGCCTTGTGGACATCACTAAAAACCATTATTTAGTCTTAATATTTCTATTTACTGGTAAAGATATAACCATTCTACTCTCTCTTTTTAACAATTAGCTCATAATTTACTCATTATTAACCCCTTTTCTTGGGTGCTTGAGGATCTTTGGATTCTTTAACTGTAGTTACAACTAGTTACAACTATATGAAGGTGTGGTAGACTTGATACATTTTTTTTATATAATACCTAGTTAAGTATACCATTTTATATAATTGCTACACTTATTAACCTTTTCTTCTCCCTCTTCGCATGCATCTGTGTCTCTAGTTTTTTTTACCTCTCTCTGTGGTGGTTTTATTGAGCTCATGCATGGGTGTTGGTATTAACCGGCGCATGTGGATTGTAAAAATATATAAATATGTTCATGCCTATTTCTTGTGTTTGAGTTTTTAAGAACCATTGACCTGTTGCATCGCTTGTGTGCTGTTCTGGGTGGCCTGTGAAGAGGATTGTAAGTTCAGGGCGGAAAGTCACATTAAATTAAGTGGTGTGTGGTTAAAGGTAACTATCTATCGCCACTGGTGAATACCCCCAATTTATACCATTGCATTTTTTTAATAAGCTTATTTTTCTGCTGTGGAGACTGTATTGCATCTGTGGTGTTCTCAGCTTATTGCATGTTGGATGTGATGTAATGTTAAAAACTTTTTCTCAAGCTTGCTTTACACTGGTCGCAGATGGCTGTCGCTGTCTCGTGGATTGAAGGAGGGAACTGAGTGGTCGATCGAAAGGTGTGTATTCAGTAACTACATTTATTTGTGCGATTAGGCCTTTTAAATACGTTTTCCTGTGAAAATTACATTTCTATTTTTGTCCCATTGCCCTAATCTCTAACTCTCATCAGTCAATGAACATCTTCATAACAATACACGATTACCCCATTGTCTTAATCCCTTATATTATATATATAATCATTTTCATCTATATATATTCTGTATATATATATATATATATATATATATATATATATATATATATATATATATATATATATATATATATATATATATATATATATATATATATAAAAGAGATATATAGAGAGAGAGAAAAAAAAAAAAAAAGACTAAACTAATGCTTATGATATTGAACAAAGCACGTGGTATTTTGTTGACGAGGGAGGAGGCAAAGATGAACTTTGCATTTTTCGCACATGACTGACATCTTGAGCTTTTTGCAAAGTTTGCAAGTTTTCCTCCCCTCTGTAAACACTGGCCAGTGGGAAAGGTTGTCATACCTGACAGATTGTGCGGGAGCATATTCTCTGTTTTGACCTCTGTTTTCTCGTTCTGCCATTGCTCTGGGAAGGTCTTCCTCGCGGGGTGCCACTACTCCTACAATTCATAAGCCCATCCGCTATGTCCGTTTTGAAATCGACTAGTGGCATGATGTTCTTTTTGAGGAGACCTTTGCTCACATGGACCCTCCGGTATAACAGCCAGGCATTGACAACGCTAAGGTCCAACAAATAATAAAAGATACGAGTGTACCATTTTCTGGACTTGAAGTTGATCCGGTATAGCTCAATGAGCATATCCGCCAGATCAACTCCGCCCATGTACTTGTTGTATTCCTGTACAACAAATGGCCTCTCGATATCAACATATTTGTTTTCCTTAGCTTCAAACCGGCGGCACCTATCGTGTGGTTCAATACCAGCATAATTGGATAATAGGTGTACCGACTTGTTATCATACCAACGTATGGCAACACAATCAGTAACCCTATCAACCCAATCATCATAGCTTCCCCTTCCCTCTCTCTTCAGATCTTTTTCATCCTTGAATGTGACTCCTTTCAGTCGATTTGGGCGCAAAGTTGAGGCAAAGAGAATCCCCTTCTCCATCAAAACACCTGCCAAAGCCATGGACGAGAACCAGTTGTCAAAAAATATATTGTAATTCTTTTTTTCTGGTATATCTTCGATCAACTTCAGAACGTAGGAAGAAGGGACACCATTCGATAACTGTCCCTTTTCCTTGGTACAAAACGAAATCGTAAACAATACCACTTGCTCCGGCTCTTGTGAGGACTTTATATCCCCACTTATGTGGCTTATTCGGTTGATATTGTTTGAGAGAGTGATGGGCTTTTGTAGGAATCATTTGCTCATCCACAGAGTGATATTCTTCCAAAGGAAGATATATGTACCATATATATATATATATATATATATATATATATATATATATATATATATATATATATATATATATATATACAGTATATAAATACTAACCTCGAAAACCAAAGCTGAATGAATGGAAAATTTCAAAAATAGTTAAGTTACCAAAAAACTGTCAATTATATAACTTTATTAGCTAAATATATATATATATATATATATATATATATATATATATATATATATATATATATATATAATATATATATATATCTTTCTTTCTATAATATATATATATATATATATATATATATATATATATATATATATATATATATACATATATATATATATATATATATATATATGTATATATATATATAATATATATATATATAAACAACGTAATGCGATTGTAAAAAAAAAAATTTTTTGGATTTTGAAACACAAGTAACCTCTCGAGAAATCCAGCCAGGTCACCCGTGATTTTCAAGTGCGTTTGAGCAGCGATAGGTTTATTTTTACGAAAATATACAAGAATACATATTTCTTTTTTCACATTTTTCCTACATAACAATATGAACAAACACACGTAAAAAAAACTTTTATAATAACTAAATAAAGAATAAAAATCACTATTTTCCAAAAAAAAATTTTTTTGAGGAGAGAGCTTCCAACACCCACTTCTCATCATGTCTGAAAGAATACTGGCTCAATTTTTGGTAGTATGATATATTATATCGATATAAATCGATACTTTTAGTAGATTTATAAAAAAAAAATCGAAAAAATCGATACATTTTATCCAATAAAATCAATCAAAAACCAGATTTTGCATTAAAAGCTTAAGTTTAAAAGCTAAAGGAGCAATAAAGCCTATGGGATCAAAAATACTTTGTATAGCACTCAAAATCTCCCTTCTAGTTTTACATTTGTTATCTAAGTCACATTCCTTTAAGGATATTAAATCCTCTTTCCTATTCCACCAATAACCTAGAAGTTTAGTGAAAAGAGGATCTTCAGAAGAGAGCAAACCTGATTTTTTGAACATTAACTCTGCTTCAGGACTGTTAGAAGCCCATTCATAAAGGTGAAGACCATAGGGCTCTAGATAATTAATAGCAGTTTCAAAATGTGACTGTATGGATTCTACTTTATCATTATTTATCATAAGGTTATCCATATATAACCGATTGGAAAAATAATCACCCAAGTCAGATTGTTTTGACTCCAAAATTGATTTAATTGACTCTTGCAAAAGAAATGGGCTGGTTTTATTGCCAAATGTTACTCTATTATACCTAAGACATATTAAGTTATTTTTAGTTAAAGGTTTTGATAAGTCCCTAATCCATAATAGTTTATGAGCATCTTTATCATCTTCCTTAGAAAGATGTAACATTAAAAAAGCCTTTTCTATATCAGCAATGGTTAAGTACCTACCATGTCTTATAAGTATAAACAACCTAGCAAGATGTGGTAACAAGGATGGACAGTTATCAAGTAAATCATTTAAAGCCTTGTCATCATCATATTTTTTACCAGATGGATCCACTACTATTCTAATTTTAGTAGTATGAACATTATTTCTAATTACAGCAAAGTGAGGAAGAAAATAGTCTTTTTTATGATCTATTTTATCAATAGGAATTTCATAAAGGATACCTTCATTTAATTGTAAATCAAAAATATTCTGATATTCATTTAATAAATTATTACTTTTTAATTTTCTAATAAGAGAATTAAGCCTGCCATAAGCATAATCAAAATTAGGAGTTAAGTCATTTATATTATGATTAGGTTTCCATGGAATTTCTACTGATATACTTTCCTCACTCAGCTGAACATTATCCTTAAAAGTTTTTATTATTCTTTGTTCATTAGTGGTAAATTTTTCATCTTTAAATAACCCTAAATTTTCCAGACTGCTGAAATGACCTATATTTTCAGCTAGATTTTCATCATTTTCACTGATAGTAGCTACACAACTCTCTGTAATTAAATTTAAGGCTGTCTCATATTTGAAATGATAATCTGAGGGAATACCTTGCAAAATGACACCATACCTAGATTTGTAAGCCATAGCATTATTAATTTTAATAATTTCTAAATTTAGTTCTTTAATACTAGGGGCTCCTAAAATTACATTAAAATCCGTTACTACTTCAGAATCATAATTCTCTGCTAATTTAAAACCATTAAGTTCAAGGGAAGAAACTAGTTTTGACACTTCTTTAATTTTAAATTTTACTGGGATGTTATCAACAACTAGGGCTTCAATGGGATATTCAACATCTTTAATAAAAAATTTTGCAACTTCAAAACATGGCTTTGAGATAGAGCATTAAAACCACTAGTTGTTAAAGTTTCCTCAATGACCTTGGTGGAAATACCCAGAGACTCTACTGTATCCTTAACAATGTAATTGTCCTGACTCGCAGAATCTATAAGTGCTCTCACCTTTATTTCAACACCCAAATTTGTTATAATTGGTAACTGTAATGATGGAAGAATTGAATTACCTCCAATAGAAGTAATATTACACCCTTGACTAGTTTTATTACTTTTCCCATTATCTTTTACTTTAGGATCTTTGATTTTACCTTTACCTTCTGAAAGTTGTTTTAAGCAAAGAAAATATAAATGATTTCTCTTACCACAAATTTTACAAGGATCAAGAGATATTGTACAACTGTTTTCCTCATGATTTTTACCTGTACATTTTTTACAATACCCTAATTCTTTTATACGATCCCATTTTTCTTTATTGGTAGCATATTTAGAACATCTGGAAATAGTATGGCCATTTTGAGAACATAATTTACATGTCATTACAGTAGAAGCTGTAACAACTGAAGTTTTAGATTTTACACCTTCATAAAAAATTTTACCTGAACCTGCCTCATTCTCTGATTGAGATTTTATTTTTACATTTTTATTATTTACAGATTCATTTTTTAATGAAAGAGCATTAAAATTTAAAGCTTTTGATTTAACACCTTCTTGATCATTTAATGTTTTAGTAGCCTCAGTCACCGCACTTCGAAAATCATCAAATGATTGATATAATTTATATCCACATGTACGTAAATATTCTCTTAATTCTATATCTAAAGCATTATAATAGATGTATAATTGAATATCATCAATAGTTAGTTGATTATTTTTAAACAGATTGACATTGGCATTCATATTAGCTTGAAAATCATTTAAACTATTAAGATCTTTAGAAGCTTTTTTACAAGTTAATAACTTTTTTATTAGTGAAAATTTAATTTGACCTGGAGAAGCATAAAGATCTTCTAATTGCTCCCAAGCCTCATCATAAGCTGTATCTGACTCTTGAATACAATTTATTTGAACAGATGGATTACCTTTTAAATGCTGTTTTAAATAAGCAAATTTTTCTTGGTTTGACAATCCTAAATTATCATAAATATTAGTAAAAGATATCTTAAAATTTTTAAATTGAGAGGCATCACCTTCAAATGGCAAGATCTTTATTTCTGCTATTTTAACCTTAGCTTTATGAGCTGTATTTGAAGCAGAAGTACTTTGAGAAATATTTGTACTCAATAATTGAATATATTTATTAATGGTAGTATAATAATACTCATTATTAGACTCTAAAGCCTCAAGTCTTTCAGTTGTAAATTCTTTACAAGCAACAAAGGAATCTGTGATACTCTCATTAAGAGATTCAAGATCATTTATTGACTTTTTCAATGTTAAACAATTATTTAATTTATCCTCATTGGATAGAGTATTAATGGCAGGAACTAATTTATTTAAAGTTTTAGTAACAGCGGACCTTTTACCACCCCGCTTTCTTGTTAGCTTAATTACATTTCGTAATTCTTCAGATGGGCCAGAAGATTCAGCAAACTCTTCTATGTCAGAGCTATTTATGTCCAAATGCTCCATTTTCACACTTGTGACAACTACCTAAGCCTATAATACATAGGCCTTAAAATATGAACCTTAAGCCTACAAAAAAAAATCCTTAATACTAAAATAATATATACCGTAATACTATATAAAGGGAGTTCACCTTATTTTACATTTAGGCATTTAATAGCCTACATTTTATATAGACCATCCGGTTTTAACCAGTATGGGAAGTCCACAAAGCCTATTACGTTATTAGGTAGGCCTATAACTCAATAGTTAGGCTCCAAAAATTTAATTAAAGTTTACTCAAATACCTAATTTTACAGCCCTAATACGTATAGCCTATTTGGGCAAAAGTAATAAGGCTTACGCCTAATAAGAATAGGCCCAAGCAGAGTGCTACACTTCAGACTATTTTACTTAAATACCTTTTAGTATTTTTATTGTAATTTTATTGTAATACAAAAATTATTTTATATATCAATATTATTTGTTATTTAATTAATTAAACGTTATTTTAACACAGACCTACAATAGTAAGTTTCGTCAGTCAGTATTAAGTATTAAAACAAGGTTTGTAGTCTTTGCGTCGCCACTCGTAATTCGTAAATTAGTCGAGAATTTAACCACTTAGTAACTTACTAAGCTAACCTATCCCTAATTATGAAATAGTAACCTCCAATATTTAGTTTCAATTTTTGAACTTTATTTCTGACGAAAGAGTTTTGAAATTTTAAAATTTTATGAATTATTAAAGGACTCAAACATAAACTCCAGTACCAAACCTTTACCTCACAGGGGGCACCATTCATTATAGAAAATTTTTCATATCGTACCTCACAGGGGGTACCATTCATTATAAAATTATTTTTTTTTAGCAAATGATGTTAGATATTTACTTTTAAATTAATTTAAACCTCACTTATGGGGAGAGGTAAAGGGAGCAAAAAATATTATTAAAGATAAAACAATATGCCTAAGCAAACTTCTCTTACCTTCAAAAAAACGGGAGCTATTACAAGTAATGCGCTGAAGCATCTATTTAAGCCTTTTTTGCTTAGTACTTCAATCGGATGAGGAGGGATCCCTCTTTGAAGAAAGACAATTCATCCAGGATATTGAAGTATGGAAAAAAAACACTGAGAGTCACTGCTTTCATAGAAAAAATTACTTAAGGCGTAGCTAGACCAGAGCTGTTCAAAAACTTTTTTCTTTTCTCTCTCTCAAAATGAATTGAGATTTTTTAGATGGTTGTGCTTTTTCCCTTTTTGCATCAGGCTAGAGCATTTTGCAGAGGCATATTTTATAGCTCAATTTATGAATTTTAAAGTTAGATTTATAGTTAGATTTTTATTAATTTTTAGATTTGTATTATAGGTTTGGGACTGGATTCCAATTTGAGAATGATATAGTGAATTTAATTTAGCATTCAAAATTACCATTCAAAATTTCAACAAACATCTACCCTTTTCATTGATTTTCTCTCTTATCTCTCTATTCCACCAAACAGGTTTTCTCTTCACCACCCTAATGGGTTTATCTTTAAAACATGCTGACTGAAAATTCATTAAAATTTGCTTAAAATGTTCCCACATGATAAGAGAGTTTGTCTTTAACTCTTTATCCCAGTCAGTTATACTGATATATTCTGGTAATTAGGTACCGTAAAATGGGGGAAAACCAGTCACTTTTTAATATTCTTAATATTTTTGTAAATAAAAACATTTTTCAATTAGAGAAAGGTTTTTTAAGTAGTAAATAGAATATATTTTAACCATATATAAAAATTTAAGTAAATAACTTATACCTACAAGTCAAAAAAATTTCCCCTATTTGAAATTTTTTTTTTTTTAAATTGAAAAAAATTTCTAAGACCTGGTGAATTTCGTAGAATTAAGGTATCAGAATTTCGATTTAGATGCATATTGGGAAGTAGCTATATTTTAACATTTTCCAGTCTTATTTTTAAAGTTATTAAGTGTTTTCAATTTCGGGGGAAAACCGGTCGGGCGTCGGGGAAAACCGGTCAATATAAACTTATATAAAAATGTCCATTTTTTTTTAGTTTTTAATAATATTTTATTTTAGTTTTTATGTATGGTAGACTATAAGACATTTGTTTAATGTTTTCTATACCTATCTTTCTTCTATCTAGTGTAAGGATAAAAAAGTGCAAATCAATACTGTATCATTTTTTTTAAGAAATGTGACATACTGGTAATATAAAGTGCCTTTTTTGTTATTAAGTGTAAATATTATTATTATTATTATTAAAAATTATTAAAATTGATTGTCATAATTTAAATTATAATATTGTAAATTTTTTTGGTCAAGTTCACGTGAAATGTATAGTACATACTTGTAATATAAAGTGCCTATTTTGTTAAAAAGTGCAAATATTATTATTATTATTATTATTATTATTATTATTATTAAAAATTATTAAAATTGATTGTCATAATTTAAATTATAATATTGTAAATTTTTTTTTGTCAACAAGTTTACGTGAAATGTGCATACATAGGCCTACTCGTAATATAAAGTGCCTTTTTTGTTAATAAGTGTAATTATTATTATTATTATTATTATTATTATTATTATTATTATTATTATTAAAAATTATTAAAATTGATTGTCATAATTTAAATTATAATGTAAATTTTTTTTTCGTCAAAAGTTCACGTGAAATGTGCATACATACATAGGCCTACTCGTAATATAAAGTGCCTATTTTGTTAAAAAGTGCAAATATTATTATTATTATTAGAAATTATTAAAATTTATTGTCATAACTTTTTTTTCAATGTTTATTTAGCATAAAACGATGAAAATAAAATTTCAAAATTTTTAAAAAATCAACGTTTGCAAAATGTTCATAAAATATAACAGACTTGTGTTTTTCTATCCAAATTAATTCTATAACATTATTAAACTCTATTTAACATTTAAATTATAATTAAAATTAGTTTGGACAAGCACAAACCAAATAATATTTAATGACCGGTTTTCCCCAAAATCAATTTTTTGAAAATGGAATTTTTAAAAAAAATTTTAAAAATATTTATTTACACATTTTTATTATTTTCATTATTCATACAACATTAAGGAAACTCTAAATGTGAGAAAAAACTATTAAATATATATAGATGTAACTTCAAATTTAAATTTTTCATGATTCATTAAAAAAAAGAAGGCGAATTTTGACTGGTTTTCCCCAATTTATAATTTATATATATATATATATATATATATATATATATATATATATATATATATATATATATATATATATATATATATATATATATATATATATATATATATATATATATATATATATATATATATATATATATATATATATAGTACCGTTATGTAAAAATAACCCATTTACCCTATTTGTGCCAATAACTATTAAACTAATTGACACTGCAGAGTTTTATAATAATTTCTTAGAACGGCTAGTCCTAGGCTATATAACCCAGGAAAAAAAATTTGTTTTGGTTTAAATTTTTTTTAAAAAAACCCTAGGTATGTAAAAAAAACCCATTGTAATGTAAAAAAAAACCCATCTCCCAAAACCCCCTCTAGAGCTGTAATATGATGTTATTAGCCATTTTAAAATGTTTTAAAGGTAATTAATAATAAAAATGAAGAAAAATAAAAAAACAAAATTTAAAATTAAAATTAAAAAAATACAAAAATAAAAACATTTTATCTACCTTAAAATAGATCTTGAATTTGAAGGTTGGAGCTCGTTGTGAGCTGGTTAAGTGCATTGATTTTGTTGCAGTTTACATCCCCAACACCCCTTAGACCCCACTCCTTGAATAAATTTTTATTTACATCCCCTACCCCCCCTCCTTGAATAGGTTTTTATGAGAATAATTATCTTATTCTCTTTATAAATTGCTCCCAGATCTTGCGAATTTTGATCTAAGTCTGGTAGCTGATCTTAAAAGAATTTCCTGGTGCCAAGGTATACTGCCGATAGCCCCAATGAATATATGAGAAGCTATCGTTTGGTAGCATAAATTCCATTACCTCCTTCTTCTCTATCTTGCACTCTGTGCTTTTCTTCTATTTTTCAATGGGGACGCCCCTCAAGGGTGTCCTTAAACTCATTTGGGATTGTTGAAACCCTCAAAAATGAGTTCTACACCATTGAAAACATATATAAAGGTACCTCTTTTGACTCAATATGTAGCTGGAGCCAAAAATCCTGTCTGGCTCCGGTATCGGTTCATGTGCTCCGGCACTTAATTTAAACTCATTACTCTATTTCATTTGTTCTCTTCCACTCACTTCCCCATTTTCAACCTTCTAAGTCCTTGGACGTGGCAGCGTGAAACCTCGGGCCCAGGCAGGCAGGCAGTACCTTCATCAACCACAGTAGCAAGTTTGAAATAGATGCCTTAACTAGAAAACACTTAAAAACCTAAAAATATACATGAGCACCGCAACACCGGTGTCAAATGCCCTAAGGATTGCTCCGATCCACTCGGTAATACCGGGAATTGATTCGCAGACCATCTAAACATACTAGTCAACACCAAACTCGGGACATATTCCTTGAAAAATAAAAAAATGGCTCGAAGTGTTAGAGCGGTGCTATACACTTTTTGCCCACCTCAGCGCATAATCGATTCCCTCGAGCATACTCGGGGAATCAACTCGGCTCTCAAACACCACTATTTGACACCAAGTTCAGCACTGTAGCTCGATAAATAAGCTAAAAAAGTTTTATAGGTGCACTAGAATGTCTAGAAAAGGGGGGGTAGGGGTACTAACTCATACTAAACCATGGTAGGAGTGCCTCGATTCCGTTATAAACCACGGGAATCGATTCCCTATACCTTATAACATAGAGGTAGACATATATATACAAAATATAATAATATATATACAAAAAGGTTAAAAAAAATATATATTTTTATACTTTTGGGTTTTTTAAATTTTTTTTTTTTTTTTTTTTAGACCCCACACTGACAGAAGGAAAAAACAACCTTACAGCATGTTGACAGGAAGGAATTATAGCGCATATACATCAAGTAATTGGAGTGGTTTACATTACAATGGGTTTTTTTTTGAGGTACAAGTTGGATGGTATGTGTGTGTTGATGGGCTGCATAAAATTTCATGAAATTTGTTCTGGGATGAGGTCTATGATGGGACCAACATAATTTAATTCAATATTATACTAATTCATAGATTTCTTGATGCAGCCACTGCTGGAAAGTCCCAAAAAATCAGTCAAAAATGAGCTCAAAAATTGTGAAATTTTTGAAATTTTTAAAAATTTCCAAAAATTCAGAAAATCGAATTTGAACCATTATAACACTTTTTTTCACTCATACTCGATGGGGTTAATAGGTCCACCAATTTTTTTGGTTCTAAACATCATATATACCGAGATATGGAGTGGGTTTTTTTTACATAACAAAAACAGGTGGGTTTTTATTACATAACAGCACTATATACACCCATTTTGCTTATTGTATGATTATGAAATTTTTGCCAATGACAATGACGATTAGAGCAAATTTTGCCGATGTCGATGAGATGACGATTAATTGAAAAAAATATTTTTTTTTTCTCTCTCTCTCTCTCTCTCTCTCTCTCTCTCTCTCTCTCTCTCTCTCTCTCTATATATATATATATATATATATATATATATATATATATATATATATATATATATATATATATATATATATATATATATATATATATATATATATATATTAGCGATAAAAAATTTTTGATTCCTTAAGTCTCAATAATAATAATAATAATAATAATAATAATAATAATAATAATAATAATAATAATAATAATAATAATAATAATAATAATAATAATAATAATAATAATAATAATAATAATAATAATAATAATAATAATAATAGTTAATCAATGAAAATGAAAGGTATTTATTAATGGAAATGAGGAGACATGTTTGTGGTCCGTAACAATTTCTTAGGTCAAGTGGCTGTTCCTCATACATGTATAAAATATTTAGACCAGGGACTTAAATGTAAGGTTTCCAAGTTTGCAGATGATAGCAAATTGGCTAGAACAAATTTTCTTTTCTGTATAAATATTTAAAAGATAAGAGGAGCTGTAATCGTTGATATTATGAGCAGTCGTTCATTCCTTCTAAAACTAAATCTTTCTTTCCTCATAATCCATGGATTGATCGTGCTTATTCTCTGGCTATTCAGGCTAGAGACAATACTATCGAGTGTGGAAAAATTCTCGTTCTACTATCATTCTCGCTAATTTTCCATTCAGTAGAAATCGTTGCCAGGGATACTCTTCGCCGAGCAAAGCTGACTTTCATCAAAGGAAAGTGCGCTAACCTCCTTGGTTCTCCTACTGACAAATCTTTCATCTCTAGCATTAGCTTCTGTAAATCTGCCTTTCCTCCTCTTATTCGATCTGATCATTGTGTTTGCTAATTCTCCAACTGAAAAGGCTAATCTCTCCGACTAGCTCCACTATATTCTCTATGTCTCAATACTAGCACTTTCCCTCCCTCAGTGTTGGAAGCTCTCACATGTCCAACCTATTCCGAAAAAAGGATGCCGCTTTGATCCTTCTAACTATCGCCCTGTAGCTCTCACTTGTATTCTATCTAAGATCTTTGAAACCCTTCTCAACTCACTTCTTAGATCATCTAGGCTTTCACTCCGATCGCCAGTACACGGCTCTCGCTGCACGAAGTCTACTGGCGATACACTATTCCTATCAAGCCGATTTATGGTTTGCTCTTAGGAACTACGGGAGACTTGGGTGGTGGCGCTTGACATATCAAAACATTTGACCAGGTATGGCACGTCACTGCTCTCCGCTCCCTCCTTTGGGTTTCCTCCTTCTCTTTTGCTTACTTATATCTAGCTTTCTTTCAAATCGCTCAATATCGGCTGTTGTTGATGGGGCGACTTCTTCTTCTTTTCTGTCAATAGTGGTGTTTCTCCGGGTTCTGTCTTATCTCCTAATTTATTCCTACCTTTCATTAATGATCTTCTCACCTGCACCTCTAACTCTATCCACTCGTATTCCGATACCTCGACCCTTCATTCTTTAACTCATATCAATTCTACTCCCTCTTTTACTTCTAGAATTGCCTCTCATCTTAATCTTTCCGATTTTATTCTCGCTGATGGATAGAAATAACTTTGTGAAATTCAATTCTTTAAAACCCCAACTTTTACAAATCTCCTTCTCCAAAATACCTTCTAACTTTCCTGTCTCTTTCGACGGTTCTGTCGTCTCTCCTGTTGACAATATAAACATCCTTGGCCTTAACATGAACAAAAAAATGTCTTGGAAACCTCACATCACAATGGTTGCTAGGGCGGCCTCAAAGAACTGGAAGTTCTGTTTAGACTGTGAGAATTTCCTCCTTTTCTCAGTTGCTCCGCTATACAAAGGTCTCATTTGTATGGAGTACTGCTCTCATATCTGGGGGGGGGCTCTGGTTTCACACGGCTTTTGGACAGGGTCGAGTCAACGGCAAAAGGCTTATAAACTGTTCTGCACTTTCCAGTTCACTTGACCCTCTATCTTTGCAAGGCGATGTTGGTGCTTTATCTCTATCCTATAGGTACCGCAGCGGCAAGTGCTCGAGGGAACTTATCACTCGCGTACCACCACCTTTACGACGCCTTCGTAGCACAATGGGTGCTGTATCTGCGCACGAGTATTGTGTTGACATTGGTAACTCCAGGCTAGTTTGCTGTGGTGCTTCCTTCTTTCCCACCACCTGTTTTGTGGAATTCTCTTCCATCTTCTGTATTTCCTACTGAATTTAATCCCCTCACTTTAAAGCCTGCGTCTGTGCTCATATCCGTAATGCGCTATAGGGTGAACTTTTGAGAGTAATACACCTCAGCAGACCAGAGATACTGCCCAGGTAATTAATTAGTGACAACTGTTAAGAAATCCTTGAATGGAGCAGATATGTAGCAAATGAACTGAATCTCCTATTCCCCATCCAAAACATCATTCAGATTATCCCAGAAAATCGTACTCTTTTCAACCTTATTACCCTCAGATGGATCATATGAGTCGCAACCACACAAATTTTTGAATTTTCAAACTTAAATTTAACCTTTAGACTTCTAGTACTCACACACAAAATCTGCTCTCTACCACAACTCACTCATCAGAATTGCAGATCCTTCTATCCCCCTCTCATTTCTTTCCACAACATAAACACATTTCACACCACACCACTCATTTTCACCGTTTCCTTTCATCTTTGTTTCAGTCACAGCGAGCAAATCAAATTTGCCCTTTCTAAATACATCCATCACCTCTCTACTCATCTCCTCAACATTTATTCCTCTGACATTTCATATACAGATACGATTCATACATTTTCTAAGCTGAAGGGATAGAGGCGCCTGCGATCGGCCCTTCTCAAGAGGCATACGTGCTGACCTGGCAAAAGATAAGTGGTATTAGGCAGCCAACCTAACTACCACCGTCCCTTAGTCACCTTCTACGACACTCAGGACTTACGATGTGGGCAATTTTTTTCTCCCTACACGTATGGATATAAGGGATGGGGATGTCTGTTAAGATGTTGTCTAGAAGAGGTGTGAATATAAGTATGTGTATATGATATGTTTTCTGGAGGATAAGTGTGGATATGAGCGCGCAACAAGAAAAGCGGGCAACTAGGCACTGGAATGTCGCCCTTACCATAAGCAAAAAGGGGATATTTTATAGGGATGGGCCGGATAGTGAATTAGCCGGATCCGGATATCCGGCTGGAAGTTAACCAGGATGTATCCGGCGGATACCGGATGAGTAGTGGATAGCCGGATATCGGCAGTCTGTTATATAGTCAGGCAGGTTGACTAAATAAAAAAAAAAACATTTTCTCATATGATGATAAGTACTACAAGTTTGTTTTAGATTATCTTTAATTCCTAGAGAGAGTTTTATATTTTAAAAATATAAATAAATTAGTGTATAAAATGTCCTTAAATAGAATTTCACATTTGAAAAATGCGAGTTTTTTTTAACTTTGTTTTAAATGAAAAGTTAT
Organism: Trachelipus rathkii; assembly: GCA_015478945.1. Lineage (NCBI taxonomy): Eukaryota > Metazoa > Arthropoda > Malacostraca > Isopoda > Trachelipodidae > Trachelipus > Trachelipus rathkii. The sequence continues at coordinate 25,962 of JABUQX010032052.1, forward strand.
GGACAGATTTTAATTATATATTTTTCAGTGTATACAGTTGAGTATGTTAGCTTTAAACTGGCAAACTAAATTTTTGTTCCCAAACAGTGCATAGTGGTTAAATCGTTGGGCCTAACTCCCCCCCCCCTCCATAAAAATTGATGATGGGGTGAATTGTGCCACCATTGTTATTCTTATTTTTATGTAGCCTATTATTATTATTGACATTTTATTATAGCTAATTTAAATATAATAAACAGTTACTTATATTAGTTAAAAATTAAAATAAAAAATAGAATTTATATGGAAAATATGAATTCAAAAAGTGTCAAAAATTTGTCCCACGACTGAGGTAGCATTTATTTATTCTTATTTTATTTATCATTATTGAAATTTTAATTACTTGTTACTAATTTTTAATATAATGAACAATTTCTATATTAAGTAAAATTAAAATATAAATTGAATTTATACATAAAGAGAATTTAAAAAAGATGGCCCAATTCACCCCCCACAATGGTGGTCCGATTCACCCCTTCCAAACTGAGTCTAAATGAGCTTTATTTAAACTTTAATAAATTTATGATTATTAGAATTACATTATTATTTTTTTGTGCTCTTATGACCTACTATAGGGCCTTGATTTTCAGAAAAAAAAATCCAAAAGAGATAATATTAAGGGAAAGTGGGGGCGAAGTTAGCACCTAAAGTGACCAACGTCCACCGCCCGATGCTATACAGGATTTTAAATATATACATATATATATATAACACTATATATATATATGTATATATATATATATAAATATATATATATATATATATATATATATATATATATATATTTATATATATATATATATATATATACTCTATATATATATATATATATATATATATATATATATATATATATATATATATATATATAACAATATATATATATATATATATATATATATATATATATATATATATATATATATATATATATATATATATATATCTTTATATATATATATATATATATATATATATAAATATATATATATATATATATATATATATATATATATATATATATATATATATATGTACAGTCTCCAGATTATGTGCCCTGTATCTAAAAAAAAAAACACTATATCTATATAAAAACTTAATATATTTTTTGAATTCAGCGTACATTGCAAGAACTAAAAAAAAAAAAATTAATAATTATTAATTTTAATAAGTAACTCCAAAAAATATTATAATCGTACGTTTCCAAACTTAATTTAAACATGATACCCATAAAAAATAAATGTTTTCCTTATATCTTTTCAATACTTAATGAAACTAACCCTCATGACTTTCCCAAAGGAAATAAAAATTAAAGTTAAATTAAAATTGAAAAATTAAAGATTGCATATAGGTTAGGTCAGGTCATCAAAAAAAAATTAATTTCTCTAGAACATCTATCTATCATAGTGTGTGTGTGTGTGTGTGTGCGCGCGTATGTTCGCCTTAACATTGAAAAGAAAATATTGGGGGACTCATGACTTTGGAACGCGAAAATTTGGG
>JABUQX010032052.1:32500-34300 GCA_015478945.1 Trachelipus rathkii
TTTAGTCAAATACAATGAAATATAGACCTGCTGTTAGAAAATTTATTGAGGTTTTAGTATATGCAATGATATTCATTTAAGATAAACTACTATATAGCTATATATATATATATATATATATATATATATATATATATATATATATATATATATATATATATATATATATATATATATATATATATATATATATATATATATATATATAGTACGATGTTATTTTTATTTATTTTTATTTTTTTCTTTTTTTGAATAAAAAGGTTATGAAATTTAATTTATTTCAATTTTTTTGAATTTATTTTAATACATCAGGACAATATAAATATTTTAGTACTTGGTTTGGGCACCTTTGGCTCCTGCAAATGCTTTAACGCGACTAGGCATGCCAGTGATTAAAGTTCTGCCCGAAACCAAACCTGAATAAGACGTTCTATGAGTTGTACTTTGGTCGTAATTGAAACGTCGTGTATTTCATCTTTCAACACGGACCACAAACTCTCAATAGGGTTCATGTCAGGTGAATTTCCAGGCCATGGAAGTACCTCTACGCCATTCTGTGCGAACCATCTCTTTACTGACTTCGCTGAATGACACGGGGCCGAGTCCTGTTGAAAAATCCAAGATCTATCGCCAAACCAATCCCTTGTTTGAGGTAGTAAACGAGTTTGTAGTACATTTATATACTTATGCTGGTCCATGGTGCCTTCAACAATCTTCAATCGGCTTGGGGCCATGAACAGAAATGGCACCCCACGCCATGATTTTCTGTGGAAATTTTACCGTTTTTTCAGGCATTCGGGTTTAAATTCCTCACCTGATCACCTTCTCACGCTCTGCACACGATCATCAAGCACAGCAATGGTGGATTCATCAGAGAATACAATCTGGAGCAATATAAAACACAATATGAGCAGTAGGAAAAGCATAGAAGATGATGCAAATAGTCAAACAAGTACAGAAATTCATGACTTTAAACCATAGATGGTTGATAATTCAGTAATAATGATATTTTCAAGTGTCATTGCGATTTTACTAATAACAAATGCTCTTTTATAAGTGATAAAAGAAATAATAGCTATCTGATCAACTCTTACCTGCTCCCATTGCTCAGAAGTCCAATGAATATGAGTCTGAGCCCAGGCATTACGTGCCCATTTCATTTCTAAAGTTAGTCTAGGCTTCTTTCTTGGACGATAGGCTTTTAATCCAGCATCTAATAGCCTCCTATTGGCGGTTCTTCTAGAAATAATAATCCCTTCTGCTGATAGAACATTGGAATGCTTCCTACATGATAGTCTTATATTTTTCAGAGCCATTTGAAAACTATTTTCTGTCCTCCTGGTGTTGTTTTTCTTTTCTATCCATATTTACCAACCCTATTTGAGCTCAAACTGTGACTGTATTTCAATTTCTTCTTAATATTACTAACTGTTTGAGTTGAAACCCCAAGTTTTGCTGCTATTTCTTTCTGTTTTAAGTTGCTCATTGCAATGACACATGAATCTGTCCGACTTTCCGTGGACTCAAATCACTAACTTTACCCATATTTGATCACTTTTATAAACTACCAAAATATCTGAAAATAATGGTATTATTAAATAATACAATAAAACACCTAGGGATGGGCCGGATATCCGGCAACTATCCGGTATCCGGCCTATCCGGCCAAAGTTTTTGACTATCCAGTATCCGGCCGGATATCATCATTGTTATCCAGCCGGATAACCGGATAATTACTTTCCTAGTAGGTTCTTCCTCGTTGGAAATATTTAAAATAATTTGAAAAATTATATATATATA
>JABUQX010032053.1:0-10000 GCA_015478945.1 Trachelipus rathkii
GGAGAGATATATATATATATATATATATATATAATATATATAATCTATATCTCTATATATATATATATTTTAGATAGATAAATACTTTATAGGTAGTAGTATATATATATATTATATATATTTACTATATGTTTGAGTGGTATATTGCTCGTCGTTGATATGTGATTCTATATATGTCGTGGTTGTTTTTAGTGCTTCCCGTTTTTGCTTATGGTATGTATGACATTTCAATGCCAATGGTTCGCCTTTCTGTAATGCGTTCATATCCACACTCATCCTCCAGACAACATTTCATATACACATACTTATACCCCTCTTCTAGACAACCTCTTACAGACATCCCTATCCCTTATATCTCACGTGTAGGGAGAAAAATTGCCCACATCGTATGTCCTACGTGTCGTAGAAGCCGACTAAGGGACGGTGGTATTTAGGTTGGCTGCCTACTACAACTTATTTTTGCCAGAATGCTAATGCATGCCTCGGCGAAGGTCGTGATCGAGTAAGCGCCCTTTTATCCTTCGGCGAAAATGTATGAATCGTATCTGTTATGAAATGTCAGAGGAATAAATGTTGAGGAGATGAGTAGAGAGGTGATGGTGTATTTAGAAAGGGCAAATATTTTGATTTGCTGGCTGTGACTGAAACAAGATGAAAGGAAACGGTGCAAATGAGTGGTGTTCGTGTGAAATGTGTTTGTGTTGCTGTGGAAAGGAATGAGAGGGGGATTAGAAGGATTTGCAATTCTGATGAGTTGTGGTAGAGAGCTAATGGTAGATTTATGTGTGTGAGTACTAGAAGTCTAAAGGTTAAATTAAGTTTGAATAGGTAAAATTTGTGTGGTTGCGACATATGATCCATCTGAGGAAATGTTGAAGAGAGTACGATTCTGGGATTATCTGAATGATATTTTGGATGGGGGGAATAGAAGATTCAGTTCATTTGCCACATATCTGACCACAATCAAGGATTTTTTTTTACAGTTGGTCACCACCACTCACGGGCGGGTGTAGTACCCTCAAAAGTTCACCCTCTAGCCAAAATTCGCCTATGAGCACAGACGCAGGCTTTAAAGTGAGGAGTTAAATTCAGTAGGAATATAGCAGAAAGAGTATTCCCACAGACAAGGTGGTGGGGAAGAAGGAAGCACCACACAGAACTAGCCTGGAGTTACAATATCAACACAAAACTCGTGCGCAAGATTACAGCACTATTTGTGCTACGAAGGCGGTCGTAAAGGTTGTGGTAAACGCGAGGATAAGTTCCCTCGAGCACTTGCGCTGCGGTACCTATAGATAGAGATAAAGCACCAGCATGGCGCCGCAAAGATAGAGGGTCAAGTGACTGGAAAGTACAGAAAGTTTATAAACCTTTTTGCCGTTGACTCGACCCTGTCCAAAAGCCGGGGGAAACCAGAGCCCCCCCCCCACCAGATATGAGAGCAGTACATCCATAACATGGGGATAAGACCTTGTGTAGCCGGAGCAACTGAGAAAGTGAGGAAGTCTCACCGTCTAAACAGATTCCAGTTTCTTTGAGGCCGCCCAGCAACCGTTGTGATGTGAGGTTCCCAAGACATTTTTTTGTTCATGTTAAGGCCAAGGATGTTTATATTGTCAACAAGAGAGACGACAGAACCGTCGAAAGAGATAGGAAAGTTAGAAGGTATTTTGGAGAAGGAGATTTGCAGAAGTTGGGTTTTAAAAGAATTGAATTTCACAAAGTTATTTCTATCCATCAGCGAGAAAAAATCGGAAAGATTAAGACGAGAGGCAATTCTAGACTTAAAAGAGTGGAGTAGAATTGATATGAGTTAAAGAATGAGGGGTCGAGTCATCGGAATATCGAGTGGATTAAGTTAGAGGTGCAGGTGAGGAAGATTATTAATGAAAAGTAAGGAAAAAGTAAGGAGATAAGACAGAACCCTGAGGAACACCACTATTGACAGAAAGAAAAGAAGTGTCTCCCATCAACAACAGCCGATATTGACCGATTTGAAAGAAACAAGACAAAAGTGAGCAAAGAGAAAGAGGAAACCCAAAGGAGGGGAGCTTGAGAGCAGTGATTGCGTGCCATACTCGGTCAAAATGCTTTGGATAGTCAACGCCACCACGCAGTCTCCCATCAGTTCTAAGAGTGAAAACCATAAAATCGTTAGATAGGAATGTACCATCCGCCAGTAGAAACCTTCGTGGCAACGAAGAGCAGTACTGGTGATTCGGAATGAGTTTCCCAGATGATATAAGAAGTGAGTTTGAGAAGGCTTTCAAGATCTTACGATGATACAAGTGAAGAGCTACAGGGCGATGATAGAGGATCAGAAGCGCTTCTTTTTCGGAAAAGGTTGGACATGTGAGAGCTTCCCACACTGACGGAAAGTGTTAGTATTGAGACAATAGAAGAATAGTAGTTGAGCGAGGGGCCGAAGAGATAAGCAATTTCAGTTGGAGAATTAGCAACACAATGGGATCAGTCGAATAAGAGGAGGAAAGGCAGATTTACAGAAGTTTAGAGATGAAAATTTGTCAGTAGGGCATGAACTCAGAGGAGGTTTATCTGCTAGCTTTTCTCTTTGATGAAGCCCGCTTTTGCTCGTCGAAGGTAGTATCCCTGCAACGATTTCTCGCAAACGAAAATTAGCGAGAGTGATAGGAGAACGAAGATTTTTTCCACCCGATCGGCACTGTCTCTAGCCTGCATGGCCAGAGACAAGCACGATCGAACCATTGATTATGAGGAAGAAAAAAAGATTTCGTTTTAGAAGGAATGAATGAGGAAAAAAATTTAGTTGAAGAAGAATGAACCTGCTCATCCCATCAACGATACAGCTCCCTCCTTACCTTTTAAATCTTTATACATCCCTCATTATTTCTTACTGAGGTAGCCAATTTGCTATCATTTGCAAACTTGGAAACCTTACATTTAAGTCCTGGTCTAAATATTTTATACATGTATGGTAGAACCGGCAATTGACCTAAAGAATCGCTTTACGGACCAAAACTATGTCTCCTCATTTTCCAATTAATAAATACTTTTCATTTCTTGATTAACTATTTATTATTATTATTATTTTATTATTATTATTATTGTTAATTATTATTATTATTATTATTATTTTATTATTATTATTAATATTATTATTATTATTATTATTATATTATTATTATATTATATTATTAAAAAAAATTAAAGGATCAAAAAAATTTATCGCTAAAATAATTTCGGGAGGATGAACCCCCTGACCCTCCTGTATACAGCCTTATATATATATATATATATATATATAATATATATATATTATATATATATATATATATATATATATATATATATATATATATATATATAATATATATATATATAATATATATATATATATATATATAGAGAGAGAGGAGAGAGAGAGAGAGAAAGAAATTTTAAAATAGTTTTTTTTTCAATTAATCGTCATCGTCATCGTCAATTTTTGTCGATTAATCGGCATATTTTTTCTAATCGTCATCGTCATCGTCATCGGCCAAATTTGCTCTCTAATAAAACTATATAATATATATATAATATATATATATATATATATATATTTATATATATTATATATAATATATAATATATATAATATATATATATATTATATATATTATATAGTATATTTTTTTTTTTTTTTTTTTAAAAAATGCTTTTAGTAAAATTAAAAGAAAAATATCAGCAAATACGGTGTAAAAATATTCTTCAGGTTTGTAATAATTTTACAAGAAACATAAGCTTTCGACCATTCTTGGTCTTTCAAGATGTAGAATATGAGAGACTAGAATATTATTACATGGTAAAATTAAAAAGGACGGTACTATCGCGGAATATTAAAGCAGATGTTTCCAGAATTAATTTTTTAAAAAATGGAGGAAATTCAGAATAATTGTTTAGAATGGGATCTATAAGGTAGTCATTTTTTTTGTAAGTTTAAAATTATTTAGTGCTGTTAATGCAATATATCTGTAAGCTTTCTGAGATGTAGGTTTTTCTATAACCAATGATGGGTGACATGTGGTTGATGTTAATGGTATGGCTATGGGTAGATCAATGAATAGCAAGGGCAGAGTTAGGATTATCTTGTTGAAGATCATATTTATGTTGGTACTGGCGGCGTGAAAAAATAATTTGAAAAATATTGTGGAATTGCAGTTAAGACATGGAATTTTTATATATTGCATTGTGAGTTGGTGTTTTAATGTTAATGTTTGCGTGGTTTTAGACTCTTTTGAAAAGGAAGAATGCTAGAAGAAGACGAAGAACACATTAGGTAGGCGGACTTAGGTAAATTTTTTTTTATTAATTTCATGAGTGTAAGGAGGAAGGGGGAGAAAGGAGTGTTGTTTATTTTGTGTATTAAGTTTGGTATAGAAAGTGTTTTTTGCTCTGCGTAAGGCTGTATTAATAATAATGTAATGGAGAAATGATAGTTTTAGGAAAATTTAAGATATGAAATTAATTTCTGTTTGTAAACAGGAGGGAGAACAAATTCTGAGAGCACGAAGGTGGATGGAAGATAAGGTGCCGATTTTGGTGTTGAGGGGGTGAGAAGAAAACCAATGTGTATAGTTAGGATTGGCTGTGGGTTTTTTCTGTAGATAGAGAATTGTAAATTATTAGAGGGGGTCCAAATCATGAGGGTGTCAAGAAAGGGAAGGGTGTTATTATTTGATAGTCCAATGGTGAATTTAATGTTGGGGTGAATATGATCTAATATGGTTGAGAATATCGTTAGGGTTATGTTCAGAGGTAAAGCGGCCAAAACATCCACCATCACACTCACCCCATTATCCCGCCTAGAGAGCCTTTCAGCAGGACCTCGAAGGACCTCTCAACCATACCCCTCACAAAACCCCGCATTCACTCCTATTATGCACTTTCTTCTCGGCTCTGCCAAACTCACATTTCTCTCCTCAGGCATTCCTCACTGAATCAATCCACTTTTTCTTCGGTCTCCCAGCCGGTCGATTCCCACACACTCACCACTATACACATCCGCTTAACCAACTGACTATCATCCATCCTTTCCACATGACAAACCATTCAATGTACTCTCATTTATTCCTTTCTTTTATCCTTATTTTATCAACTTTTCTCACACCGATGCTAACACGCCCCTTTTTAATTTGGATATACTTAGTAATATATATATATATATATATATATATATATATATAATAATATATTATATATATATTATTATATATATATATTTTATATATATATATAATTATATATATATATATATATATATATATTATATATATATATATATATATATATATATATATAGTATATATATAATATTATAATGTATATATATATTATATATATATTGAGTGATAATAATATATATATATATATATATATATAATATATATATATATATATAGATACTATATAATAATAATATATATATATCTTATATATATATATGGAGTATATATAGTATATATATATATATATATATAGTAATTATAATTAATTAAATATATAATTATAATATATGATAGTAAGGATGTCCCCAGAACTGAAACGGAACTACTTCATAAACTAGTTCATTGATGGAAAAATAGGAAATATTACTGTACACATGTTGTTCGTTAACGTTTCGTTACGGAGATACAGACTGCACCCAGTTAACTGTATAAGTTAAATATTGGCGACAAGACGACAAAATGAGTACGGCGAGAAATGGAGGTGGAGGTGTGGGACAGAACGTCAACCAGCAAAATTGTACCCAGTTATGATCAAGAGATACCTATCACTGAGTTAGTTTACCAATATACAAGTGTGACGTCTCCACCGTAATATTTTGTGTATCATAATATTACATAATGTTTTTTCGGATGTTCCCACACGTATTCTAACCAGGAGTAGGACTGATATTGAGTACGTGTAATGGATTTTATTGAATTGTCGTGACGAGAATGTAAAGTGAGGCTTGGGATGTGCATTTGCCTTGAGGTATCCCACGCAGACAGTTGTAACACGGGTCTGTTTTCACCGAGGACGTATCAGCAGCTATTTGATACGGGACACTTTATGACCTGCTGGCATTGCGGATTTGTAAAGTTTAAATGTGGTGTTTCGTGGGCCGATTCGGCTCTCATTGTGCCCATGACCTTCTCCGGTATTGTTGGACCCAACCTGTCCATCCAAAGTAACGCAGAAACGGTGGCCGAACCTTGCTTTCACCTCATCATATTATAGAGAAACCTGGCTGCGGTGATGAATCATCTTCATGCAAATATTTGCGACGTTTCTAATTACTGCCACTGACATAGAACGTCTGCGCTAGTTTTGTGAAGTGGTTCATTGGGCACTGTAATACGAACAGACAGTTTCCCAGAGTTGGTGTTTTTGGACTGTCGAAGCCATCTTTTAGTAGAGCGTGAAGCTCACAAAAAGAAGGAAACAGATCACGTGTGGCCGCATGGAGAATTCCCTCTGAGTCTTCAATTCAGGAAGTCCCCAATTATCCAGCAAGAGATTGAAAATGTATTTTATATGTGGCTGGTGTGGGATTACTGGGTCACTAATCTCCTCGGCCGCCTTTTTTCTATCTGAACCACCTGAATGGCCAGAACTACCTTCGGGAATTCTTTTCCAAGAAATGGGTTCGTGATTAGTGCTCCTTGAGGATGTACCCGTGTTAAATCTACATCACATGTGGTTTCAGTTGATGGCTTGTACTGTTCCCTTTGCTAGAGCACGGAGGAGCTGCAATCTCTGGTTTTATATAGTTTAGACTCCCTCTTTTTGACGAGTGTAGTAGTCGGAGAGGTATCGTACTGTTCCTGGCCTCCACGTTTCGCCGGGGCATCACATTGTTTGTATGTTTTTTTCGTGGGCTCGTGTTGAACTTCTTTACCTGGGGCGGCCAATCAAAGGTTGTATACGCTACCCAGTCAATGACGTTCGGGAGGGAGCTCAGGAGAAAAGAATTGATGTTGCAATCATGGTCAGGACATTAACAATCGATGATTATCTCTAGGTCAGCGAATTATACCAGTGTTCTGATCTTTATTGGAGGCGCCGTGCATGGTTTGTTCATATTGTTAGGTGGGCGCACAGTTGAATCAGCTTTATGAAATCTAATTATTGCCACTATAATGTACTGAATAAATTATTGTAATCTGTGGTTGTTTATTGGGAAATCTTCTGTCGATAGGCGTATTCTCACCTCCTTTGGTTGCTTCCATCACTACACTTATCAACGTGGGCGTTGGAATCGTTGTGAACCCGTTAGCCGTGGGTGGTAGAGCATGCGATTGGGATGGGGATGGTATTTAGTGAATCTATTCATACTCATCAACTACACACGGTTATATTGATGCATATCTCTATCTTATATTTTAGGAGTGTTATTTACACGGCTATAGCATTATTATAGTGTTTAAGTTTATTATTTGTTCGTGTGAGGTATATTGTGGTGGTTGTAGTAGTATTGTGGGTGAGTTATATATATATATATATATATATATATTATATTATATTATAATATATATATATTATATATATATATATATTATAAATATAGTATATATATATATATATATATATATAAATATATTGCATATATATTTATATATATATATATCATATATATATATATCTATATTTTTATACTAATATATTATATATATATATATGTAATATATATAATATATATATATATATATAATATATATATATATAAAGCTTCGGCCCATAACTTTAAATTTCTTTTCTAGAAAAGTAAAATCACGAAAAATTTTATCTCTGAATGAACACATTATGTAAACCAGAAAAATTCTTTTAAAACCTCATCTTAATTACTCTACACAGGTACTCTCTCTATTCAACATTCTCTCTCTATCAATCCTTTTGCATCAGTCCCATCTCTCATAGTCTCTCTCTCTCATTGGTGTTGTTATGGATCTTGTGGCGGTGGTAGTTTGTTCTTTCTCAGTGGCTCTCCTCAATAGGAAGTCTTTAGGTCAGTTAACGGGGGAGGATACGGTTCGATCAATATCCCTATGTATCACCTAGAGCCCTCTATTTGTCTTTTCATAGTGCTTTTCTCTTTTTTTTCTCGTACTTGTCATGTGTAAGTGCTATGAGGTTATTTTATATCTGTAATCGGATATATTGTTCATAGAGATATTAATTATGTAGTAAAAAATGTATAAGGAAACTAGATTTTTTTATGAAACGCAGTAGATTAACGTCGTAAGATAGATATATGTGTTTGGGTGAGATAATTATACATCAAAATCACATCTCTAATTCATTCGAGAGACTTCGAAAATGCCCATGGAATCTATTTTTTAGTATATTGTCGCTTGGGGGCAGCACATTACATACCTGAATTGAGGTGAAGAGCTTTTTTCGTGTCAACGTTGTTTTGTTGTATTCTGGGCTGGGTGTGTGTTGGTTCTTCGTCTTTTCGAGTGTGTTAACAAGTGTTTGTGAATAATGGGAAAGTGCAAAATGATGTGTTTACGTAGGGGCAATGAGGGGTAGGATGGATGAAGTTATGTTTTGGATGAGGTAACGAATTGTAAATGTCGTGGTGTATTACGGAGTTCTAGTTAAAGGTCTTGGAGAAGTTTGATTTAACAAAAAAGAACAATCATACATTAAAGTATTGTTGTTGCCATGAGTTTCGTTGTACTTTCAATTTATAATACTATAAAAAATAATTGCACATTGGTTGTTATTTGTGTTTTCTTTTGGTGTGGTTGTAAGCTCTGAGTTTCTTGCGTTTCCACCTGCAGAAGAGATAAACATCCAAAACAATAGCCGAAAATATCCCATATAGCCATAATATTTGATGAATGAAATGAATTTAATATCTTTGGTGTGTGTTGGGGAAAATAGTTAAGGGTAGCATATTTTCCAAAGTAATCGATAAATTATATTAAAGTTTAAGAACAGCTACAAAGACATTGATAGGGAGTTGGATGAGAGATACGTTGAATTTGTGATGATGATAGTTGCTGCCTGGTTTGTTTTATTTTGGAGATACTTTTTCTGTGGATTTATATTATAATTTAAGAACAATAAAAAGCCTAAATATTTCTTTATCTAAAATTAATTGCAAGGAATATCGAAACGTTTTAAAAAGACTTTTTATTTAAAAAAATAAAAATAGAAACAGAACAAAAAAATTTATTTTTTTCAACGACTGTTTTTATTTTCATTTGCGAATAAGAAATGCATGTTTGGGAGTAGGTAATATGTGGGGTTGTAATTGTAACTAAAAAGTTGTTGGTGTATTAAAATATAACTTTTAAAAAAACTTCTTGAATTAAATGGAATACTTTTCAACGGTTTTAAGTTTGTTTTTTTTTTTTAATCTAGCTTCCTCATTAAAAAGATTGAAGCTGAACAAGGCTATGTTAAACTCAACACTTTAATTTCTTTTTTACTAACTGAATTTGCAAATTGCTAATCGTGTGTGTGTACGTTTTTATGTAGTTTTTTGTGTAGGTGTGTGTTGTAAATTTTAGTATGTACGTATATTTTAAAAGAGAAAGAATACTCGAAACATTTGCTATTTATGATTGTTTCTCAATGTGTATGCAACGTAAGAAGATTCAATATAAGCAATTAGTTATCATTCAAGATGCAAATATATTATATATATATTATAATATATATATATATATAATATATAATATATATATATATATATATATATATATGTATATATATAATTATATATATTTACGTTGAACTCTTGAAGTGACTGATAACCCTTCTGGCAATTTTTAAATAAAAGAGTTTAGGATGAAGAGAAGTGGCTATACTTAGAGTTAGAGATAAAACAATAACTTTTATCTAAATTTATGTGGAAAACCTTCACTTCATGTGTTTTTACCATCTGAAAAAAGTAAGGATTAGGTTAATGTTTTGTTACATTTTTTTAGGTGCTTTTTCCCTTTCTAAATCATTAAGTTATAATAGATGCGAAAGTTTCTTAATT